>JAHKKF010491617.1:0-23292 GCA_019740295.1 Labeo calbasu
AAAAATAAAACAAAATCGAAAAAAAAAATAAATAAAATAAAATAAAATAAAATAAAATAAAATAAAATAAAATAAAATAAAATAAAATAAAATAAAATATGCTACTGGCAAACTTCATCTACTCAAAACAAACCTTAGTTTGAGGCACAATCCCAAATGCACTGCTCTCTGCAAAGTGGTTAAAATGCAATTCCGTTCTGCAGGAAAATCGAAATACATACAAGTTATTGAATCATACAGTTATTTTAAAAGATATCATCAATAGTGCAAGCTTTTTGAGAGCAGAATTGTTGGGTTTCAGACAAAGTAACTGAATATTTAAATGGCAAAAATACACTTGTTTTAAAACATACAATTATCAGGAGTTTACCTGAGTGTGCTATCCGCTCCAGCCATCATGTAATAAAAAACATTAAAAGTGGACTCAGTCTCCGGTCGTTTCACCACCCTCAGCTTCTCCAGCAGCATGGTCTACATATAAAAGAAAGAGATTAACAAATCTTAGTAAAATTAACAAAACATTACAAACGAACAGAAAAAATATGTTTATATAATTACAATGGGTAATTTTCAAGTACTGTACTAGAAAATGATCATAAAATGAACATTATTCTAATGAGGGGGCATTAAAAGTAGAAAGGTGGGTGATGACGGGTTGCCATTTGAACATAAATAAAATTAGTACAATGTGCATTTTATATAATTTAGATATGACCAGTACTATATAGACAAACCTGGATGGAGGCAGAGGCCACCTGACCAGCCTGGTCAAAATCCAGCGAGACGATCTGGGAGAAGCGGCTTGCGTTATTGTTCATAGAGGTGGCACTGTTTCCAAAGGCCTCTAGGATTGTGTAGACCGCTTGCCATTTCTCAGCTGGAAGAGACGCACATTAATATTTAAGTGAAGGACTTGGTCTTTAACATTGACTGGACTAGAAGAGAGGACCCCGCATACAGAGTTGAACATACGGAGATAACATCACGGCCTCTTTAATGGTATAGTTGATGAGCACTGTAGTCTTCATTAGGTCATTATTGACCAAGCAGGAGCTGAGCAAGCCTTGATGACAGCTAATTACCAGAGCGCTTTAGTGGGCATCATTAGCACGGCACTCATCTGTCACCCTCTTCCCAGCGCTCACACTCTCTCCACGCTATACAAGCCCATTTCCAGTGACCGCATGACACCCTTCCATTCACCCTTGATCACAGACTGTCTTTTCAAGCACATGGTGAGATACTACACAGCTAAAAATGGGAATGCACAATGACCATATTATATTGGCCAATATTAGCTTGGTTACAAAAGAATAAGTTGTATTATTAAAGGGACAGTTGACCCAAAAATGAAAATTACCCCATGATTTACTACTCACCATTAAGCCATCCTAGACATGCATGACTTTCTTCTTTCAGACGAATACAATGAGAGCTCTATTAAAAATATCTGGGCTCTTCCAAGCTTTATAATGGCAGTGAATGGGTGTTGAGATTTTGAAGTCCAAAAGAGTGCGTCCATCCATAATAAAAGTACTCCACACAGCTCTGGGGGTTTAATAAAGGCCTTCTGAAGTGAATCAATGCATTTGTGTAAGAAAAATAGCCATATTTAAAACTTTATAAACAATAATCTCTAGCTCTCGCTAACTGTCAAACACGCAAGCACAAGAGTGGCATTCAAGCGGATGACGTAGGATGTAGGTGTACCAAAAGCTCCGGGGAGAATATGTTAGTCTCACAAGAACCAAGTTTTGTTTATAGCAAAGAAAACCCAGTCTCCTCTTGACTTATACTAAAATAACTTGTTTTCTTTACAAATCCTCGTTTTGTACTTCTGATTTGTGACCGGTGTTTTGTTTTCTCTCTCCACTGCGCTTCCGCGTTCGTCACTGCGTTTGACTACGTCCTATGTTATCAGCTGGGACGCCACTCTCTCATGTACGATTCTCCAGAAGGCCTTTATTAACCCCCAGAGCCATGTGGAGCACTTTTTATGGTGGATTTATGTACTTTATTCAACTTCAAAATCTCAACAGCCATTCACTGTCATTATAAAGCTTGGAAGAGCCAGGCCTTTTTTTTTTTATATATATATATATAAATCTGATTTAATTCATCTTAAAGAACAAAGTCATATACACCCAGGATGGCTTGAGGGTGAGTAAATCATGAGGTAATATTCATTTTTGGGTGAACTATCCCTTTAAATTCTAGTGCTTTTAAAACTTTAGATTAGAGTTAAATTAAATTAAATTAAATTAAATTAAATTAAATTTGTACACTTTAAAACGTAGTAAACCTGCAAATGTTGCATTTAAACGCTATTTCCATCCAATTTAACCCTAATATAAACATAAATTTATTTTTGATGGTATTAATGTATTTATGTTGATTCAATGATATTAAATAATATTTCTGACTTGTTTGAAACCAGTTAATTTAGTATAACTGAAATAAATAATATCAAATCAAACTCATTTTCCTTGTTATTAAAGTTTTCAAGTATTGATTTAAAATATTATAAGCCAGGGCTATTCAATTAGTTTCATTCGAGGGTCGGATTATCGAACTGAACGTAGCTAATCAAACTGATAATTTGAAGGGGTCCAAAGGGGTGGTAGGCCATCCCAATCTCTTTCTGGTTGGTAATATTAGTTAGTAAGTAATATTACCAACACCAACATATATAGAAGGTTAACATAAGTATCTGTCAATCTATTTAAAAAAAAAAAAAAAAAAAAAAAAATCACACATTTTTCTGATTAATCGCATATTTATATATTTATAGTGTCCTAATTTCACACCGAACCTCCAAATTAATGTAGAAACAACATAAAGATTTTAAAAAAATAATAATTTTTCAAATATGTGTTTAATTGCATCTTTTTACAAATACTGCTACTGGTTTCTCTATTAAATGCATTTTTTTCCTCAGTTTTCCCTAATAATTATAGCCATTCAACATTACAGTATAATTGAAAGCCATTGTTTTTTACCATTTAAAAGGCTCTGAAATATGTAACAACTTTTAAGTGATTTTAAAACAATCTAAACTATACATTTTATATGCCTAAACTACACAGATTAATCTTTATTCAAGCTACAAAAGTTAAAAGAGTGATTTCTCTTTTTCTTTTGTTCTTTGATTTCCATTAATGATAGATTTCAGCTGGTTTCACTTTAAAAGCAGCGCTGTCTCTTTAAAACCCGATGTACATGAGGCAGATCTGACACATTTCCCTTTACTTCCAAACTCTTTACTGTCATTTAAGACTCTTTATAACTACATTTACGGGCTAGTGTTGCCACCTTGTGGGCAAACTAATTATTGCAAAAACAATTCAAGGAATATGTGCAACTGCGCTTACTTCTCCCTCAGGCCGAATGAATATGATTTGAGCCGTCAATTGAATAGCCCTGTTCTAAGCTATCAGTATTTGGCAAAACGTTGGTGTATTTCTAGAATGCCATTTACAAAATGCTTTTTTATTAGATTAGTATGGCTCCTGTTTCTGTACCAGTAAAGATCTTTCCAGTGCTGCCAGCAATGGACACCAGGTACTGGACTAAATGCTGGCAGTTTGTGGTCTTGCCACTGCCGCTCTTTCCCAGCAGCACGATGGACTGGTCCTGTCGAGTTGTCAAAAGGTTTCGGTAGGCGGACTGAGCCACTGCATATATGTGAGGGGCCGTGTCTTCCCGTCGGCAGCCTTTGAACATGTGCATCACCTGAAACGACGAAGACAAAAAACGTCTGATACACTGACAAACACATTTATTTTCTTCATGCCTCTAAAGTCTGTGGACAAGCTTAATATAGATCATTGTTGGGAGGAAAACAAAAGCAAAGAGCTTACAGCCCAAACTAATAATCCAATAATCCTAATGTATTATAGAGTGTTTATTTTCTGTACAACAGAAAAGTCAATAGAAAACCTTAAAGCCTCAAACGTAAACCCATAAACATTCATTTTCCAATGAAGGGAAAATCAATAGCTGTTAATTTGAAAAATTAGTTGGCGTAAACCATCTTTCCAGCACAAGTGCAATAACATTTTCACATATATCATACTTTCAGCTTTGGAATGCAGAAAACACTCATCATGGCACATAATCAGATTGATCCATAATGCAAAATCACTTAATTAGGACCGATGACCGAAAGAAATTTTCTTCTGGATTGTAATTACAGTTTATGGGTAGTACTTTATCTTGCATGAAATCCAATAAAACTCATTAGCGGCTTTCAGTTGCCCATTTCCTACTGTGAAGTTAAAGAAGTCCACCTCCAGAACAACAATTCACAAATTACTTACTAACCCACTTGTCATCCAAGATGTTCATGTCTTTCTGTTTTCAACTGTAAAGAAATTATGGTTTTTGAGGAAAGCATTTCAGGATTTTTCTTCATATCATGTACTTCAATTGTGCCCCCAATTCTGAACTTCAAAAAAGTAGTTTAAATGCAGCTTCAAAGGGCTCTAAATGATCCCAGCCGAGGAAGAAGGGTCTTATCTAGCGAAACGATCAGTCATTTTTTTGAAAAATAAAAATTTGTATACTTTATAAGCACAAAAGCTTGTGTAGTACAAGCTCTCGGATGCGCGTCTACGGGTCGTTCTTGAACAATTCGTTCATTTTGAACGAATCGTTAATGTGACTCGCGAAGAATGAGTCATCTCGGGGAGTGATTCGTTCAGTCGCGCATGCGCAACATCCTATTAGGTTCTGTACTGGAATTAGTTCACCTGTTTCGAGTCTTCAGGTTTTGAGAGTCATTCATTCATCTTATGGGGCTGTCATGTGATGCTGATTTTGCTAAAATTAACAAAACGACTCGAAAAAAAAGATTAGTTCATCCGAACTAATCGAAGTTGATCCGAAATCCCCATCACTACTACGAATCACGTAGTTCATCGTCTGTGTACTCCGGCTAAAAAATGGTAGAGCAGCGCGAAAAACTCCATCTTATTTTCTCCTACAACTTCAGAATCATCCGGCATCGCTGTACCTTTTTGTTTGTAAACTGCGTTTGACTTACTTGCACTTTCTAAGTCTGCGCGTTCGCTTTGTAAACACTGGGTCTGTGGTTCCGCCTACATTCGACGTGACCTTTCGACATGATTCAATAGTATGTAACGTCGTGAACGCGCATGCCAGAACCTGTGCTACATAAGCTTTTGTGCTTAAAAAGTATACGCATTTTTATTTTCCGAAAAAAAAAGACAGATCGTTTTACTAGATAAGACCCTTCTTCCTCGGCTGGGATCGTTTAGAGCCCTTTGAAGCTGCATTTAAACTACATATTGGAAGTTCAAAATCGGGGGCACAATTGAAGTCCATTATATGAAGAAAAATCCTAAAATGTTTTCCTCAAAAACCATAATTTCTTTACGACGGAAGACAGAAAGACATGAACATCTTGGATGACAAGGGGGTGAGTACATTTATTTGTGAATTGTTGTTCTGGAAATGAACTTCTCCTTTAAGGGACAGCTGTATAAAATGTAGTACCCATACTGCATTGCTGCCACAGTGAGTAGCTCCATCTATAATACTGGATGAATTCTGCGTATTCAGATACTGTATAGTAAAGAAGTCGGCATATTGTGAAAGAAAACAAGGGTTTTCACCTTCTCTGAGTACATGGAGGGGGCGCTGGTAGGGTTGATGATCACCATGTTGGGCCCCGCGTATGTGTGGATGAGATTTCCTCCATATCGCTGGCGTAAGGAATGCATGACACTGGACTCATTCAGGTAGAGCAAAGCAGCCAAGTCCTCACATCGGTCAAATGACGGCGGGTTTGCCTGGATTGAAAGGTTTAAAATGTTAAAGGTCAAAAATGTGCAAGAAAGCTGACTGTTGATTAATGAGAATAGTGGGGGGAAAAATCCTTAATATGACAAGAAAAAAATAGAGTAAGAGGTTTTAAAATGATGTGATTGAGCCTTAATAGCCTCAAGACTTCATGCCAAGTCTTTAATGCAATTTAAAACTTGTCAAGCTCAACTCTGGATCCAGCTTAGCAATTCCCTCATTGAACAGATGGTTCAAAAACTTGATTTGAGGTCAGCCTTGACATTATGGAAGTCATCAGCACAGAGCTGCCCTTCACCGGGAGGTATGTGAAATAAACGAGTGTGCCAGGCAGGAAGTGAGCTGATAATATTTCCCAGCATATGTCTCATCAAGGCCTAATAGTGCAAACTCTATTAGAAACTATTTTATTAGACTTATATAACTTAATCTAGTTTTAAAAACCAGGCCAAATCCCACCTGTTTCTCTGTGACCCATATCCTGGCATCACCCACCCTGTGTATGTTACCCAGTACCCACCTGTGCATGTCTAACCCTCACTTGGCTCTGGATTCAGGCCAGATAGTAGCAGAGTTCTGCAAATAACCCTGTGCATGAGCCCTGCAGACCTGAAGATTCATTAAAATACACACAGCTATTCTGCTGTTGCTGAGTGAAAGGAATCGTTGTTTTCTGTTGTGATTGTGCAATCTGAACTGAATGTTACGAAATAGGATGAGATTGTGTACTGCACATTTTTTCCTATTCTATTTCCTGGCTGCACTCAAAAACCAGCACAACATAACATGATTGGGACGCTTCTTTCAATGTATCACACAAAAGCGCTCAGAAGCACATCTAGTTTAAATCAGTCTGACAAATCATTTACTAAATCCCTCTTAATTAGAATTAATATCGCCTGGTTAGAAGTCAGAATCAGTGAGATTCTTTGACTCTAAAAGGCATTTTCTCCTTGAAATGAAGCAAGATCCGTCTGTGTACATAAAATTTTGTGCAACTAATCATTATTAAGTGGATGTTTATATAGCAACATGTAGTTAAAGATACAAAGAAAAAAAACTCTGGTTCAATCCATCAGTTGTTGATTGGACTGGACTAAATGATTGTTAACTGTGACTTTTTCATCTCACAAATCAGTTTTTTTTATTTTTGCAGTTTTGTTTACATCTTGCAACAATGACTTTTTTCTCAGAATTTCATGACTTGCAAATCTGACTTTTTTCACCATAATTGTATGACACAAACTTGCAATTCTGACCTTTATTTCAGAATTGTGAGAGATAACTTTGTAATTGCGATTTATAAAGTCAGAATTGCGAGAAGTAAACTTATGAGAAATAAAAAAGTCAGGACTTTATTTCTCAGAATTGCAAGGTTTATCTCACAATTCTGACTTTATGACACGCAATTGGAAGTTGCAGTATTAAGTCAGACCTGTGAGATATAAACTTACAACTTACCAGTCTTTTTCCCTCCTCAAAACTGCAAGATATATACTTGCAATTGCGAGAAAAAAGTCAGAATTGTGACATACAAATTCGTAATTGTGAGAAAAAAGTCAGATATTGCGATTTATAAACTTGCAATTGCGAGAAAAAAAAGTCAGAATTGCGATTTATAAACTTGCAACTGCGAGAAAAAAAATTAGAATTGTGATATACACTCACATTTGCAAGAAATATCGGAATTGCGATATATACTCGGATTTGCGAGAAAAAAGTCAGAATTGCAATATACAAACTCACATTTGCAAGAAATATCGGAATTGTGATATATACTCGGATTTGCGAGAAAAAAGTCTGAATTGCAATATACAAACTCGCAATTGTGAGAAAAAAAATGTCAGAATTGCGATATATGAACTCGCAATTGCGAGAAAAAAGTCAGAATTGCGATATACAAACTCGCATTTGTGAAATACATCAGATTTGCAATATATAAACTCTCAACTGTGAGAAAAAAGTCAGAATTGCGATATACAAACTCACAACAGCGATGGAAAAAAAGTCAAAATTGCAATATACAAGCTCGCATTTGCAAGAAATATCAAAATTGCAATTTATACTCACATTAGCAAGAAAAAAGTCAATTGCGATATACAAACTCGTAATTGTGAGAAAAACAGTCAGAATTGCGATTTATAAAGTCAACTGCGAGGGGGAAAAAAAAGTCAAAATTGCAATATACAAACTCTCATTTGCAAGAAATATCGGAATTGTAACATATGAACTCACAATTGTGAGAAAAAAGTCAGAATTGCGTTATACATACTCACAATTGTTAGAAAAATGTCAGAATTGTGATATACAAACTCATTTGCAAGAAAAAAGTCAGAATTTCAAGTTATCTCACTATTCTAACTTTATTTCTCACAATTGTGAGTTTATATCATGCAATTTTGAGAAAAAAGAATTGTACGTTTGTATTCTCGAAATTCTAACTTTATAACTCGCAATTGCAAGTAAAAATAGTTTATAGAATTGTGAGACAAATAGCCGCAATAACCTTACACGGGAACGCATATTCAGCCACAACTGACCTTCTCTACGTCATCCTCGTCCACATCCAGTACTGTCCCATCATGCTCCAGTTTGATTTTCACCTTCCCCTCTGGTAGACTGCCAGCCTCCGTCTTCACCACGGTGGCTGTAAAGAACACCAAAGAACACAGTGAGTGTTTTATTTCTGATTGCACACATCATCACGGCAGAACTAAATTAAAACAGACTTCTAAAATTTCAGTGCTATTAAAACGCTCCTTATTGTAATAGTAATGAAACCCGTATTAAGTTACAAACAGCATAAAATCAAAATCGACCCCATTTCCTTTTCTTAATAAATGCCCCTGGTGTTATCGTGCGAGCGAAACATCGGCGCACAATATTCAGAAGGAGAAAATGTTTCCATAATCTTTCATCAAAAGGCAATAACGTTCTCCGCCTCTGAAATGACTTTCTCTTCCACTCTAGCTCAATATTCTATTTTCACATAGGAATATGTCAAATTATGGAAGTTAAATGAGTAGAGAATGCCATTTCCTGTTGTCTTCAATTTAAAACAATACTGTGAGTTCATTTTGCATGGCTTTTGTACTAACCCAGAGAGAATCCATCTTTGTGGACCAGCCACACTTTCTCTGAGCCGTACCATGCTTGCTCTGCAGCTATCTGCTCCTCTGTTTTCACCTGCGAAGGAGAAAAACATCAATCAAACTCATTATTTATGGCTCTACACATGCCTTTTGAACAGGAACATCACTGATATGCTTCAAATCCACTCCATGCATTGGTCCACACTTATTTAAAATGACACAAAACTGGTCTTTTTACCTTGAACTGAGACCTCTTCTGACAGAATAATAATTAGAGGTCCCAGATCAGTCCAAAAAAACATTTTACCCAATGTCTACAATGGGAAATGAGCTTAAAATGCTGTGGGTTGTCATGCAAGATGGGAAGTTTAACGGCAGGTGTACATGAGCCAACTCGGGCGTCAAATGATGGACGGGGTCAGATTACAAGCCTGATGTTCTGGTTGTCTGGGCATGTCTGATTCCACTGCACTCATGCTTGACCTACACACACTGGTCTGAACATGAACTCCACCGCTGTGAAGGGCTGACAGTGAGAGATAGTATATAGTGATCCATTGATGGGATGGAGTTGTGTTCCAGTTCACAAGCTTCTCTCCTCTGGTGTTTGGTTAGTATACGATGTTATGATTATAGATAAACCGGTACACTCTACAAGTACAGCTGTACATGAGAAGGAAGGGTAGAAAACACTACAGCACAGTTAATAACAATCCACTGCTAATTTAATGTTAGAAGAAACCATATTTCTATTTGCCAGATTGTCTGTTTTGCTATCTCTGAGTGTCTGAGCTCTACGGCTGGGGTGTTGTCAATGAAATGGGATGGGTGCGAACACAACACTCCACAACACAAGGGCAAATTTGACACGACAGGTCAAGGGTGGGATTATGCAGGTGAACTACGGTACACACACAGCGGAAAGCAGACCTTAGGATGGGCGGCAGCGGCATGGTCTGCCTTTAGGATTGCCACGGGATCCTCCTCCACCTGTCCCTGTGAGACGGCAGGTCGGCATGAAGGGGCAAGAGCAGCGTTAGACATCATAACACTTTAAAACGTGCATCTCTCAAACACAGTCATTTATCAGTTTAATAGCCTGCCTCAGCTCCACACAGAGAGCATCTAAAGCATCCTGTGAATAAAAAGGGTTATTGATCATATGATATATCAGTGTAAGGCACTATGGTCACCCTTCGGGAGTCAATGGGTATGAAATAAACATTTAGCAGGGAGAATCTCATGAAACCCGTCAAGAACAGGTCATATTTAACTAGTTGAGTAAAGTTATATTACTTTTTAACAATAATAAATACATATATTTACATTTATACAACAGTTCTTTCTCATTTATGGTCCTTGAATCTGATTGGCTGAGAGGAGTGCAATATTCTAGTGATAACGGAACTCTTTTTCACCGTTTGTATCACTCTGCTATTGGTATTTCTCACAGAGAGTGTCATGGTGGACGCCCAAATCTACTATAATTTTATAAACAGTTTTTGTGTCACGGAATGTAGTTTTAAGAGATTTTTAGGCAAGAATGTACTTGTTTAGATTTCAAATATGCAGTTTGTTAATAAAGATAACATCTCATTTGAAAGTTTGCTTCAATGTTTTCCAAGATGTGAGCTCCAGAGCGTCAGCGGCCATTCAGGGCTCACGAACCCACCGAGAGCACCCTTACCTCGGCCAGATCTTCTGGAATTTGCCACCGACTCTAATGACTCTATAGTTGTTAAACATGAGATATAATACATTATGGGTAAATTTAACGTCAGTCTTTGGTCTCAGAGCAAATAGTTTTGGTTGAGGGCAAAATCACCCATAACAGATGAAAGGAGACTATAACAAAGATATCGCTTTCCTCAGCAGACATTCAACCTTTTGCGTTTTTGAATTAGTAACGGGGGTTTGGGTTCAACCGTTAAACTCTCAACTTGAGATTTGAATCCATGGCGGAAGGAAACAGTTTGCACAAAAGACGGTTCATTGTTGTCTCTTATTTACACACTCGTGCCGTCGAACTGTTGTATAAACGCAGTATTACTACATTTTTGTTAAACTATACATATTAAATTAAAACATATTCAGTTTAAATAAACATCATTGAACATAATACAACTATGCTAACAATGGCACGGTTAACACAGAAAGGTGATACAAGGATATATAAAGACACTATGTTGGTATATGAGGTAATGAGGTATGAGCCTGAGGCATGAGGAGGCAACAGGAGATATTAATAAATCAAAGTCTTCACCAATTACAGAGCATATCCACTGCTATTCACTTATAAGCTGATCTGTGGGGCGGTAGAAGCACATTCATTCTCACACTGAGGGATTCATGCAGTTACAGCTAACCCTGAGTCACCATGCACTGCATCAACACTGGCTTAAAAAGATCATACATACACAAACAAGCAGGCAATCCTTATATCAAAGATATGATATATAAATCGGGTTCAGTTGGCTAAACCAACAACATATTTATAGATAGCATCTATTTTAGGTTGATAACACAAGCAGAAAGCATATATAGTAGCTATGTATGAGGGTGGGGGTGGGTTAGAAAGAGGAACAGAGGGCTTACACTCCAACAGGCCACGCGAGCGCACACTCCGGCCAAGCCGCGGAGGGGCGCAGTGGGGGAAGAGCCGTCCCCAGAGGGGCCCTGTACCTGAGACGACGCAGAGGCACTGGCCACAGGTTCCAGCTAGACCAGCCAGCCAAACAATCACAGCCACAGAGACAGCGGTGGATGAGAGAGAGAGGTAGAGATGAGACATGTATCCACAGATGAAAGGACAGCAGGCACATGGAGGTGAGAAATGGACATGCCTGAACCAATGAAAACCTGTTTGCTAGAAAGTGGTACTGCAGCACATAGCAAGTTAAAAATGCATGAAATGGTGATATAGGATGGAATACAGGAAAAATAAAATATAAAAACAATTTTGTCTTAGGCTAGCTTATTTAAAACTTTGCCTAAAGCTATTTTAGGTATGCCATCATGGTGTCTAGACAGGCAGGTTCACTAGAGTTTGGAATTAAGTCATAAATTACTTATAAAGAGATCGAAATCATAACCATTAGATGTGAAGGCACTGTGTAGTCGCTCTGCTCACATTAATGTCTTTAAAATCCCTTGTCCTCATTAACAATGTAGTGTTAAACTATTAAACTATTTCCCCATGAGTATTCAGCCGGCGTAAGTGCTGTCAAGCTTTAAAGTGCTTTATTTATAGGTCTACAGCCAACATAAGACACGCAAAACAGTTTGGATAAAGCACATTTTAGCATCAAAGTGAGAGAGATGACAAAGCAGAAATGAAGACAAGAGGAAGACAAGAAATGGACAGGCATTACAGATGCAGCGAAGATCCTCTCCAGCCGTCTCTGTGCTTCTTCTGTGGGACTCAGTGGTGGACTCTCCTATAGGTCAGACCACCAAGAAGAGGTGAGTCTAACTCAGACTATGCACATAGCTTTGTTATAGAGTAGCCAACAATTTATTCAAAAGGATAAATTGTAAAAGCTCTACAGAGAAGAGTGTGTATGTTAGCCATGCTGCATTCCCTTCCTGCAGAACTGAGCAGGCATGTCATCTTACTGCTGCAGATTGTGATCTTAGTAAAACTCGCACACACCAACACAAACACACACCTTTTTGGACAAGGTTGGTAGAGAGGGTTTAGAAATGCTCCCAGGAGAAGGTCTCCCTGCTTGAGCTGGTGGCAAACGTACGGTCGTCTTCACCTTCAAAAATCATGTCCAAACCACACACAAAGGCACGAAAGTCAAGTTGTTTAAGGGATTGAAGTTAGTAACCATGCAACCAATCACAAATTAGTGTCTTCTGGTCTGAAATGCTACAACCAAACCACTCAAAAATCAACCATCCAGCATTCACTACACAACACTACTGTCCTTAAAATTCCCTCATAATTTGTGTCATCTAAGATGTTCATGTCTGTCTTTCTTCAGCTGAAACGAAATGAAGGATTTTGAGGAAAACATTCCAGAATTTTTCTCCATATAGTGAACTTTAATGGGCATCAACAGGTTGAAGGTGCAAATTCAAAGCAGCTTCAAAGGGCTCTACACGATCCCAGACGAGGAATAAGGGAATTATTTTCTCCCTAAACTTCAAAATAGTCAGGCATCGTTGTTTTACCTTTTTGAATAAAGGGCGTTTGACTTTCTTTGCACATTTGCTTCGTAAACAACAACTTGGCACTACCGCCGACGTCACGCATGACCTTTCCAACGTGATGGAACCATTCATAGTTAAAAAGTTTACAAATCTTTGGTCTTTGTAGAAAATGACCAATCGTTTCACTAGATAAGACCCTTATTCCTTGGCTGGGATCATGTAGATTCTTTTTAAGATGCATTGAAACTGCAATTTGGACCTTCAACCCATTGATCCCCATTGAAGTCCACTACATGGAGAGAATCCTGGAATGTTTTCCTCAAAAACCTTAATTACTTTTCCACTGAAGAAAGAAAGACATGAACATCTTGGATGACGTAGGAGTGAGCAAATTATCAAGACACAAAACAAGTATCCAGTCCATAAGATCTGCAGTCCATGATCTTACAACAATGTCCACCCAGATGTACATTTCCCTTAATCTTGTCTAATCAAAACTAGTAAATGGCTTTGTGGGTTATTGAGGTTGGCGGCCTTCAACTCCACCAATAATCTGCAAGATTAAATGCAGCACAATAAAGTTGGTTTTCCATGCTGACAGTCAGGAACCATATGTTTTAAGCTGCTCTGTTAAATCCAAAGAGACTACAAAGACATCCTAGAATAAGAAATTTAGTATAAGTGTGCTCATCTACAAAGTGAAACATTTTAGTACTAGGTGGTACTCGCTGTTCACATTAGTGTACTCCACACACTGTTAAGTGAACTACAGCAATCCATGCAGCCAAGTGATCAGTGTGATCAATACCTCTGGTTTCTTCAAAGGCATCTGTTTACTGGTGGGAATGAACCCTGATGGAGGGGCAAATGGATCTGTTTTGGGAGCTGCGGGGTTAAGGGTGTTGGATTTACCAGGAGCAGTTGGAGCAGAGGTAGCAGCTGCTTTAGGAACAGCAGGTGTAGAACTAGGGGTAACAGGCAATGTTTTGGGATCTGCAATAGGAGGTGGAGATACGACAGGAGCTGTTGGAACAAATCCAGCAGGAGTCACCGGAGAAGGTTTTGAAGCAGGAATAAACCCTGGTGGAGGGGAAAGAGTAGATGGTTTTGAAGTGGGGACAAATCCCAAAGGTTTCGGTGTTGGAACAAATCCGGACGGAGGAGAGAGTGGGTTGTGTTTTGGGGTTGGGATGAACCCCGCCGGTGGTGAAACAGGAGATTTAGGAGTCGTCTGTTGCTCTTGTTTTGGAGTCTGAGAGGCTTCTATCTTCGGCGCAGTTTTATCTTGTGCTGGTCCAGATTTTTCAGTCTCTACAGGTTTCACTCCCTCTTTTTCAGGAGGCTCCTCTTTGCGTATGCGTGGACGAGGTTCCCTGGTCCTGCCTCGCGTCATCAAACTAGACAGTCCAGCAGAGATATCATCTTTTTCCTCCTTCTTTATGGAATCATGTTTGAAGGAGAACACGGGCATCTTCATAACCTTTGGTACAGATGTTGGTTCAGGTTTCTGTGGTTCCACAGCTGGTTCTGGAGACATGGCTGCAGGGGTTATTGCCGTGTCTTCTTCAGCAGGAACTACCCTCCTAACAACTCTGCGCACCACCTTTACCACCTTCTTACGGGTCCCACCCTGCCAGTCCTCTGTGAGCTCTGGTTGACTAGCACTAGCAGTAGTCTTAACGCTCCCATTGAGGGCACCATTAATTTTGCTTTCTCCATTCATGAAAGGTTCAGGACTCAAGGGAGCTTGGGGAGGCTCAGGGCTTTTGAAGCGTTCTGGCATCTTGGGCACCTCAGAGAACTTTCTGGTTGCCATCTTGTTTCTGTTGGGTGAGGGGCTTTTGACTCGCCTGAACTGAGGTTGGGACTGGATTTCTGTGGATGTGTCCTGAACAGGTTGAGGACTCTTGGCACGCAATAGGCCTCTGCCAGGTTCCAGGCTGGGCACTGACATTGAGCGGCTACTCAGGCTGCCATCACTGTCTGACTACTCACCCAGCCGATACAGTAGATGTAGAACAGTCAGTGAAGAAGGGTAGAAAGATATACAGTCATTGAGAAATCAATATACTACACCGTTTTCTCACCCACACATCATGCAATACTCTCACCTTTATGTTGGTGACTATGCTCATGTCCCTGCTTAAAGGAGTAGTTCACTTCCAGAACAAGAATTTAAATTTAATGTACTCACCCCCTTGTCATCCAAGATGTTCATGTCTTCCTTTCTTCAGTCGTAAAGAAATTATGTTTGAGGAAAGCATTTCAGGAGTTATCTCCTTTATAATGGACTTCTATGGTGCCCCTGAGTTTTAACTTCCAAAATGCAGTTTAAATGCAGCTTCAAAAGATCCCAGCCGAGAAAGAAGGGTCTTATCTAGTTAAACAATCGATAATTTATACTTTTTAACCTCAAACGCTTGTCTTGTCTAGGTCTGCGTAAATTGTTTTTTTTTTTCCGGTTCAAGACAGTTAGGCTATGTCGAAAAACTCCCATTTCATTTTCTCCTCAAATTTCAACATCGTCCTAAATTGCTGCAGAAGTACCGACCCAGTGTTTACAAAGTGAACACGCAAAGAAGGTCAAACGCCCTTTACAAAAAAGGTAAAACAGCGATGTAGGAAGATTTTGAAGTTGGAAGAGAAAATGAGATGGGAGTTTTTCAACATACCTTAACTGTACTGAACCGGAGTTCAGGCAGCCCTAGACAAGATAAGCGTTTGAGGTTAAAAAGTATGTATTTTGTAATTTTTTTAAAGAAAATAACCAATCGTTTCACTAGATAAGACCCTTCTTCCTTGACTGGGATCATTTAGAGCCCTTTGAAGCTGCTTTAAACTGCATTTTGGAAGTTCAAACTCAGGGGCACCATAGATGTGCACTAAATGGGGAGAAATCCTGAAATGTTTTCCTCAAAAAACAATTGAAGAAATAAAGACATGAACATCTTGGATCACAAGGGGGTGAGTACATTATCTGTAAATTTTTGTTCTGGAAGCAAACTACTCCTTCAATTTTCTGTTCTATGACCGTGGCCATTCAAAAAATATCTCAGAACTCTTTTGGGAAATGAAACCTGTACAGTTGGCTCTTTCAAAAGTAAATGCTGTAAATATTCTGACTTCTCACTAAAAGACAAAGCATTTGGCTACCAAACACAATAAACCAGGTGAGAGGGAAGTAGAATACTGGTTTCTGTTGACTTATTTTACAGCAGCTTGGTATGCATGAGAGAACAGAGATAGCAGAGGAGGTGAACTCTTGCACAAATACACTTCAGTGACTTTTCACACTTAAAATTACTGCATGGAGCACCTCTCCAAGCATGCATTTGTACACTCAGACTGAAAGTACGCCCCGTCTTGCTCCCTACCACGCTGTCTCTTGACTCCTACACACATATCCAGTAGATTCTGTCAGTGGATTACGAGATACACCATATAAACAATGTCAATCTGTCAGCAGGTCTTGAAGTTTTTTTTTTTAAACACTACAGTATAACCACCCCGCTTTTTACCAAAATCTTTCCTCTTTAAATTCTAACAAGTGCCTATTATTAAAAGAGAACACAAATTACAGATTCCAAAATATATCCACTCCAACGCTTCAAATCATGCTGGGATACGGAGTCGAAACTTTGATTAGAGTGGTTTACTGATATTTAGTAAGTTTGTTTATCCAGGCTCTTGATTTAACCACCAGCCTCCCGCTCAGACAAAGCACAGCTGGTGGTGTGCAACAGCTGCTTGTCAATCAACAAAACAACAAAGAATCGAACTGTCTCTATCTTCAAGCCAAGATAACACCATTTAGAGGCAAATTACAATATAGCAGGTATAAAAGTGAGGAATCAATGGTCCATGTGTTAAATAAAACATGTTTTCATAAATCTACTGGGAAATATTTGTCTATTCTTAAATACTCGTTCTACTCTTGAGGCAGCTACTGGCTTCCTGTGACAACAATTCTGCATCCTGTGTCAAAATATACGGACTTACAGTGTATTATTCTGAAAATAATAACTGAAAATATCTAATTAGATACATGTAACTAAAGACAAATAGAGAGAGTGCTTTTCAATTTGCAAGTCTGCTCTTTATAAGTGCATCTCTTTTCTGTGAGAGCATTATAAAAGAGCAGTAATACTTCATTTGTTAGTATGCAGAATATCTGGGCACTTACATTGTCTTTTGAACCCTTGGGGATTGGCTTGTTCTCTTCTTTGATCTATAAAGGTCCATGTAAAAGGTCATTAGCATTTGATTTAGGACAATAAGTCTATGCTGAGGTTATTATGCAGATGTAGCCAACACATTTCATGCAGGGCATTTTAAAAGACCAAGTTACACGAAAAAACATAAAAAATTTGAAACCTAATGAGGCGTCAATTTACAGTGCTTGCCATTTCTAATTATACATTTCAAGCAGTAGCATCAGCTTACTGCTGTGTTCAAGCCAGTGGCAGCTTTTCAAAATGTAATCAAAAAAAGCTATGGCAGAGAGCTGGCAACTACAGTCTCCCATGACGCTGGTCATATTCACACAGTGATCAGTGTTTTCCATCTGTCCAGAACACACACGCATTTCCTGAACAGAGGCTGTTAGCAGCCGCGCGTTCATGAAGCGTGCACACGGCACCCCGGTGCATTGCTACAGATAGATGTAAAAGTAAAAGCATTGATGCATTTTCATGCACACCACCTAGCTGATGTCACACAGTGCAGAAAGATGAAAATGGAGAATGGAACATCACTTTCCTTTTGCTCCCAGAAGGAAAAGCGTGATGAGAATGCCATGCTGGCAGCGCTGCTGTCATGGGCTGGGCCGGGGAAGGGTTTGATGAGGGAGGGAGGGCGGGATGAAAAGATGAGTGACAGATGAAAGGACCAGCAGACAAGACGCTGGCACAACGGATGCTGGTCTTCACAGTTATGTTATGTGAGGTCACAAACTTCAGGTAAACAAGACGCACAATGTTGGAAAGAAGAGGGGGTTCTTGGCTCTGTTGGGTAGAAAGAAGCGATTAAACAGTGGGATTTGCTCCAGGTTGCACATTAAGGGAATTTTTTTTGTCATGACATTAAAAAAAGTATCCTGAAACAAGCTAAACTTGGTGACATTTGAACAAAGGAGATATGACAGACCTATGGGGATTCAAAAAGTGGGCTCACCATACAACTGCAGTCTGACTTCTATGTAACCAAAGCATTTTGAATATAAATATTCCTATTTATTAAGAAAAAAAATATATCATAAGACTCAAAACTTCTAAATGATATGATCCATTATGACTATAAACATTACACCCAAAAAAAAAAAATAAAAAAATAAAAAAATAAAATTCCAATGCTAATTCACATTTTGGTGTATACAGTTGAGGTCAAAAGTTTACATACACCTTGCAGAATCTGCAAAATGTTAATTATTTTACCTAAATAAGAGGGATCATACAAAATCCATGTTGTTTTTTTATTTAGTACTGACCTGAATATGATATTTCACATAAAAGACATTTACATATAGTCCACAAGAAAAAAAATATTTGTTTAATTTGTAAAACAAAATGTCAGGGGGTGAAAACTTTTGAATTTCAAGATCAGGGTAAATGTAATTTATTTTGTCCTCTGGAAAACATGAAAGGATTTTCTGTAGCTTCTAAAGGGCAGTACTAAATGGGGAAAAAAAAAAAAAAAAAAAAAAAAAAAATTTTTAGGCAAAATAAGAAAAATGTACACATCTTCATTCTGTTCAAAAGTTTACACCCCTGGCTCTTAATGCATTGTTTTTCCTTCTGAAGCATCAGTGAGTGTTTGAACCTTCTGTAATAACTGCATACGAGTCCTCAATGTGAAAAAATGGATCTCAAAAATTATAGTCATTGTTGGAAAGCATTCAAATACACAAAAATGCTAAAAAAGCAATGAAAATGGGGGATCTGAAGGATTTTTCTGAACAACAGCGAGCAGTTTAACTGTTCAGGACAAACAAGGAACTCATGAACCAACTATCAATTTTGATAAAATAATTAACATTTTGCACATTCTGCAAGCTGTATGTAAACTTCTGACTGTATATACTGTATATAAAAGGTCTATAATGGTCTAAAAAACACAAGCACGAAAAGAATAAAACGCATAAATCATGTGAACCATTTTTATAGTACATTTCTGTTATTCTGGAACCTTGAAAGCCTGGTCACAAATTTGGAACGACATGAGTGAGAATTTTCTTTTTTTAAAAGAATGACTGCCAGAGAGCTTTTGTTTGTAAACACAAAGCAGTTTCACCTCATTGTCACACTACCACATTGCATGGCATCAGCTGCATGGATTACTCTGGGATCCCCCAATAGATCTCTCTGGTGTGGCTACTGTCCTCTCCTCTAACCCCGTATCTGCATCCGCACCCTGAACTCCCCTAAAGCCCCTCACGCCACCACTGACCCTTCTCCAGGCCTTCCAGCCAACAGACACACTGCTGCTATATAAAGTTACCCACGGCATGCTTATCTGTTAACAGAGCTCTGTAATACTGACAGCACAGATTTTTTTTTAAGAGCTACCATAAGCGCACTGAGCAGCCCAAATCACTATAGGCCAGCTGCGCAAACAACACAGTAACAATACCAGAAACAAATTAATAACAATAAAGGAATTTAAAACATTAAATATGACCAAAATTACATTTAAGGTTAAAAGTTCACATACACCTTGCAGAATCTGCAAAATGTTAACTATTTTACCAAAACAAGACGGATCATATGAAAGGTATGTTCATTTTTCTATTTAGTACTGATATCTGAAGAAGATACTTCACATAAAAGAAGTTTATATAACAAGAAAAAATAAGTTGAATTTATAAAAATTACATCCCCATGATTCTTAGTACTGTGCTGTTACCTGAATGGTCCACAACTGTTTTTTTGTTTAGTGATAGTTGTTCATGAGTCCCTTTGTTTGTCCTGAACAGGTAAACTGCTCGCTGTTCTTCAGAAAAATCCTTCAGGTCATATGCAACCATTACAGAAGGTTCAAACACTCAATGATGCTCCAGAAGGAAAAACGGTGCATTAAGAGATAGGGGTGTAATCTTTTGAAAAGAATGAAAATGTGCAGATTTTTATTCTTTGGCCTAAATATATATTTTTTTTTTCCATTTAGTACTGCCCATTAGAAGCTACAGAAGATACTTGCATGCTTCTCAGAAGAAAAAGTAAAAATAAGTAAAATTTACCCTGATCTTCAAATTCAAAAAGTTTTCACCCCCTGGCTCTTAATGCATTGTTTCCGTCTGAAGCCTTTGACACCTTTGACACCTTTGCCCTGTTGAAACACTGACTAAGCAATTACATGAGAAAGGATACGGATTTCGGTAAGCTGTACTTTTTTAACATACCTTCGGATGTTTATTCATGTTTATTTCATGCTGAAACCGGTATTAAAGCGGAGAAGACAATCAGTTCACACCACTTTTCTTGAACCGAGACACTACAGCAATCTGTCACTCCACATTAAACAGCGCCAAAACTGCATTTATTGTTTGAAAACTGCAATAAATACACAGAATTTAAAATCTGAGACTTTGCTTTATATCAAAAGTAAGAAAGCACAAAGCTTATTGCGATTTATGCTCCATTAATGCTCCATTCATAAACTGAAAACAGGCTAGACTAATAGATTCTAGGGATTTAAGAATCAATATCGATATATTTTACCCAGCTCTAGTAGAAATACTAATAAACGTTACAACTATGCTGTGTGATTGTTACTTAAATCATCTTGTACTTATGCTTTTAAGTTGACTCTTCAATGTTAAATAAAAGAGATTAAACGCAATTCAGTCAACAAAATTAAAATCACTTCTTAAACCAAATTATAGTTTCACAGAGAAATAAAGAAACACACCGAAACAAATCCAAGCCAGCAACAGTAGTTCAGCTCAACAAAAGAGACATAAAAGATACAAATGAACAGCTGAAAGTTTATAGCCACATCAATAAGAGCTTCAGCAGCCAGACCGTGAAGCATATGATCCAATGACTGTACACACAAAATAACCCCCTGACTTCATCTATCAAACACTCGACACTCGCTGAATAGAAAAACAGTTCAAAAGCATTTGAAAATAGCCACAAAAGTCCAAAAATGAGGCCCATTTGAAACATTCATCTCAAGAGTACAATAAACGAGACACCTGAAATGGCACTACATTTTTCCAAGAGCAAACCAACTCAAACAAAGCTTCTATTGAGTATGATGGCCTTCAGCACTTAACCTCAGAAATGCCATTTCAGTGCTCCATTCCAGTCTCGAAATACCATATTACACAGCCACAATCCACAATCCAAACACTATAGTATGAGAAAACCCTTAATTCAATTCACCTAAAATTGCAAAACTTACTAGATTTATCATTAGTACTGGTTTGCCCGGTCATTGCTACCGGTGTGCCATCACACTCAAGCCTAAAAATAGTTAACAGAGCAGGCCTGAGTCCAGACTGCAGCAGTACTCCAAGCCCACAGACTCCTCCACAGGTCTAGATTCACAGATCCCTCATCCAGGACCATGAGTAACATCTGCCGCCTTACCTGAGATCCTCCGCGGCAGCTCCAAACAGTTATCGTCGCTTGCTTACCAAGGTCAGAGTGCAGCCCAGCACCGAACAAAGCCACGATACGCGTGTATGTGTCAGTTCGAGACAGAGAGACAGTCCTGAGAACCAGAAGACCCACGTCACACTAACCGGCAGCCTTAGTTCTGAGAGGTGCAAAGTGATAGGCTATTCCTGACTCTGCTCTGTCACAGGAGGAGGAGGAGGGAGACAGCTGTCGTGGTAGAGGGTCGGGAAGAGTCTAAAAATAAAACCCCAAGTACCACCGCTGCAACACTCCTGCTTTCTCCCCACCCCCAAAAATGTAGGCCAGGCGATGGACGGATTCACAGTTGCTTCTCTTGCTCAGCTGCTCCAGAGCAAACGTTGGTCCAGTGCAGTCGTGCACATGTGAGGGTGTCTGCCGGTTCGCGCCGAAGCTCTCAAACTTTGAACGAAGGTGCAAACTTTGCTGTTGGAGGATGTGGAGCGAGCATCAAGGCGACGAGCGCTGGATAAGCGTTTTTCTCTGCTCGGTGAGATACAAAGGTGTAGGGTGGAGAGGGGAAACAGAGGAGAAAAACAGAAGCGCTCAGAGAGAAGTTTGAGGAAATGACGCAAGGCCTTGGCACTTCCTACTCAGAGTGAATTCAAAAGAGCAGAGCAGAGTGGAAATAAAATCTGCCGTTGGTTACACCTAACGAACGCGTATATTTGTGCGAGAGCTGAGCACTGAAGACTGACTCTACTAAGGGATCATCTTCAAGTCATTCCAAAAGCCTGTGACTTTCTCTCTGTGGAAACAAAAAAGGTGGATTTTTGAAGAATATCTTTCACTGTTTTACATATAAAAGACAGTGAATGGAAACTAGGGCTGTCAAACTCCAAAATGACCAAAAAGTAGTTCATAAGACTTACAAGTTTAGGCCTAGCAAGGATGCATTAAAGTGATAGCTCACTCAAAAATGAAAATTCTGTCATTAATTATTCACCCTCTTGTCGTTCCAAACCCGTAAGACCTTTGTTCATCTTCAGAACACAAATTATGATATTTTTGATGAAATAAAGAGCTTTCTGACCCTGCATAAACAGCAACACAACTAACACGTTCAAGGTTCAGAAAGCTACGAACGTGTCCTTGAACGTGTCAGTTGCAATGCTGTCTATGCAGGGTCAGAAAGCTCTCGGATTTTATCAAAAATATCTTAATTTGTGTTATGAAGATGAACAAAGGTTTTACAGATAGTTACGCTGTCTGCTGTTCTTCAGAAAAATCCTTCGGGTATCATAAATTCTTTGGTTTTTCAGCATTTTTGTGTATTTAAACCCTTTCCAACAATGACTGTATGATTTTGAGATGCATCTTTTCACACTGAGGACAACTGAGGGACTCATATGCAACCATTACAGAAGGTTTAAACGCTCACTGATGCTCCAGAAGAAAAAAATTATGCATTAAGTGTCACGGGTGTGAAAACTTTTGAACCGAATGAAGATGTGTACATTTCTCTTATTTTGCCTAAATCTTTTTTTTTTTTTTTTTTTTTTTTTCCATTTAGTACTGCTTTTAAGAAGCTACAGAAGATACTTATATGTTCCCCAGAAAATATGTTAAATTTACCCCTA
>JAHKKF010491618.1:0-16102 GCA_019740295.1 Labeo calbasu
CCGGCCTGGGGTGATATAACATTTTTCAAGGGCATAAACGATTGTAAGTCGCACAGTTTATCGCACATACGCGTGGTATTCGTATCATTGCTCAGTCCCAACGAAACCACTGCAGTACAATCCAAAAATATTGAGCGTCACACTTAAGCAACAACAGG
Organism: Labeo calbasu; assembly: GCA_019740295.1. Taxonomy (NCBI): domain Eukaryota; kingdom Metazoa; phylum Chordata; class Actinopteri; order Cypriniformes; family Cyprinidae; genus Labeo; species Labeo calbasu. Next base: position 159 of record JAHKKF010491618.1, read on the forward strand.
GTCATTTTTAAATTGGCGTGGTCAATTATACTGAAAAAGCCTATAAATCCTAAACAAAAGCTCAAAACTTCATGAAACTGGTCGAGCATATGCGATAGATGATTCTAAACGAGCATGCAACATTTAATGAAATTAAATCATAAGTGGCGCTATAGCGGTCATAAATGTTAAAAATCATCATATTTCTATGGTAAACTACTTGAATTTTCCAAAAATGCTTTTTTTAAGTCATTGATTTAGTTGGTGCATCCATGTTAACACAACCCCTGCGTCCCAATGTGCGTACTATCCACCCTATCTGCCCTAAATAGTATTGAAAATTACTACTACAACATAGAATTTAGCATGGATAGTATGCACATTGGGACGTAGGCAAAGTCTTTTTCCCTTATGTGCCTATATGCCTTAAGTGCTTAAACCCCGCTAACTGCTGCTTGCAGCTATATTTCATTTTTATTTTCTTTTTTTAAAGATCAAAAGGATAAACAACACAGATTTTTTTCAGAACCTTCTTTGATCATATTTTCTTAGGGTGCCAGTATAAGTTTGACCATGACTCTCTCTATATAAAACAGCTGCTTCATGCATAACATAATAAATAATAATACTAAAAATGTTGCAAAACAACAATAGCTGATCGCAATTTAAATGATCGAAATTCATTTCAAAGAGATTTTTTAGGCATTCTTTTTCATTTATTCCACACTTGATGTGTGCAGTTTGCTTGCTTTAAAAAAAGTTTTCTCTTGTTTAGTAACTTTTTTTTGAATATTTCCTTCTGACACTTAACTCTGACAATTTATGTGAAAGTCTGCATAGTTTGGCATCAATCATCCATCTAGAAGACCTTGCAAACACCCACAAACCCCAGGTAAAAAAAAACTTCAAACTACATATAACTGCATATGAAGGGGTGGGGGTGGGGGTGTTTTGTGTCAGAAGCTGTTTGAAAAAATCTGGAGCATTTTGGGAAAAATCACAATTATCCTAATGCCTCAGGGTTGTCATGGCACTCCTGATGTGTGTTTTTATGCACTTATTGACCTCAGATGTATATTTGTCCTTGCCCAGTAGGATGGACATTACATTTCATGCACATTTGGAGCCAATAAAATCAGGTGGGAGGTACCCAAGGGTTTTACATGAGGGCGGTTCTGAGAGAGGAATAGCTCAGTGCACTGAGAAACATAAAGTGAAGCAACAATGCTTTGCCATGAAAATGCTATACACTACTGCAGCTGGGGATTTGTAGTTGGTGGTATGCTTTACCTCCCGCACCAAATGAACAAACACACACCCTATGGACGTTATGTGAATACAGAGTCCCCAGGGATAATGGTCCCCGCCAAGGCAGGATGGTTTATTCAGGAACTCCCATCATTCCTTGTTCCTGTGCTGTTGTTGTTGACGACTGAAAGCTTGCCGGGGTTAGGAAAACATTTGCTGCTTTGGACGTTTTGCTTGCATTACTTTCAAAGGTAAGCACTCTCACAGTTCAAATATAAACTAGTGCATTAATGCCAACAATAGCATAACAAGCACAGGATTAATTAATACTGGCAAGTCACTTTTCTAAGAATGTTTAAGCGAAGTACAGCTGCATCAGATTAACATACTCAACATGGTTTTGAAACAGGAAAGTGGTGCATAAAATAGAATCATTAGTTAAAAAATGTAGTGAAAATTATATGTATATGTATATTATAAAAGTATATGCAAAATATTATGCCTGTAATATACTGAGGGTCAAAAAAAAATAACCTTTTTATTTTGTAAGGCTGACACTTGTCACATACAATTGTTAAGTTATCATCAGTCAGTGGCTTTTTTTAAAATGCCCTGCTTTAGTCTTATCCAAAGTGGTGTACTTTGACATGTGACCTTGGAAAAATTAGTAAATGATTAAAAATGACTGACTGATGACCTGCACAGGTATACTTTGTACTTTGAATGACTAAAGGTAATCAAGGTAGGTAAGTAGTCCAATGAACTACAATTTTACACAGTTTTCTAGATAACTGAGTACAGGCAGAAGTAGCTTTTTCAGTTAAGATGTGCAACTCAGTCGAGTACAATGAACAGGAAGGAAAGTCTTTTGTAACCACACCCGAGGATGTACAGACAATACGCTTCTTCACATATGACCACGTATAGATTGTAAATGTACATTTACGGAGTTAATCATCTAAGTGATGGTTTCGTGTGTGTACGGAAAAGAATTACCACAGAGTGGTAACCATAGCAACGTTCTAGAATGTTACGTTAGCGCATTTGATTCCGGCTATTTTTTACCACAGTAATACTAACTTACTTACCGCGACCGAAGTCTTCTTATGTTCGGTTTCAGATATTTAAATTAAACCTCCACCGACAGAGCTGTCGTGCTTTGTTTGTGTTTGCTGGGAAACCACTTTAGCAAAGCGCGCTCCTAAAAGGTTGCCATGTTTCAACACGTTTTAAGCGTCTGTTTTGGTTCTGCTCATCAAGCGTTTCAGTTTCTGCAGTTAATAAAGAGGACAGATGTGGGGCGCAATATTTCAGTCTTATTTTCAGTATAAAGCATATGGATTCATTTAAGATTAGTGCGGTTTGCTCTTGTTTGCTGCTAGCAGGAACTGGCAACACGGTCAAAGCTTCTACCTTTCTCTTATCTAATTTTTTATGTGAAATGCGTCCTCAGTAGCTTGGCGGGTTTTTTAAATCCCGATGTGAGCGAAAAAAAAGCAACGTTTCCTTTATTAAGTTTTTAACAGTATGTTAAAAAATTTAAAAAATCTCGTTTACAGGACATGCCACCAGCATGTTAGCCTACAGCAAAGCTTATCAAATCTAATCTGTAAATCAGAGCATAAAATTTTCTGCAAACATATTAAGTCTGCTGATACTGCATGAGAGAGAATAGCCATCTGTTGACCCAAAAAGCAGCTAACTACACTTTGCTCTTATCTCAGTTGAAATAAACATCCTGCCACATAGACACAAAAACAGCAGATGTTGCAGAACTTTACCGCAACATTTTTGCTTTTGCATAACTGAGCTTAGATGTACAGTAAACAAACAGCAAAAACAAAAGTGGTAATAAAAAAGCCACATGAAGAAGAGTTGCTTAAGCAGTACAAGCTGAGCTGAGGTAAATACTGGTGCAAATGTAACTGGTGGTTTGTGACAGTAACTGTGTTGTGTAAATGCTGCATTGTATTGGACAATCAGACTGGGGGGCAGAAGGCACCACGTGCTCTCATTTCCACACTGAGATAAAAATATAACCACACTAAACGCTAAAATAATGCAATAGACATTCATTTAGGAAGATGAGATGAGAAAAAAATCTAAGATGAAACCATAAAATATGAGCTGTCAGAATTATGGGAATGTCCATTTATGGTTTTTCACTGTAAATTATAAGAAGACGTTCCTCACACTCTTTGCTGTTCCTACAGGACTTTTGTATACTCCTTGCTGACCAAAGGCAGGCCGTCTCCTCTGATCATTGTGGTGTGCGCGATAATCTTCTGCCTTACGAATGGCTTTCTGCAGGGTCACTACATGCTCCACTGCAGTCAGTACCACAGCAAATGGCACAGAGACACACGCTTCATTATTGGTACTCTACATGCTGCTAATAAACCATGGGATCTTTTTAATGAACTACATGATTTTTTTGAATGTAATCAGTGAATGTTGCTATAAAAACACTCGATGAATGTTCCTTCCAGGTTTGTTGTTGTTTTTCACTGGAATGGCCATTAATATCCACAGTGACTATATTTTACGAAACCTGAGGAAACCAGGAGAAGTCAGCTATAAAATCCCTACAGGTCAGTATTTGATTATGATGAGCTCAGTTTTGTTACATTCTTCAGGCAAATGGATTTATGAATAAATATTGCTACATATATCACACACACACACGCACACACACACACATATATATTTATAGATAGATATACACAGCTGTACTCAAAATTATTCATACCTTTGGTAAATATGATCAAAGATAACTGAAAATAAATCTGTATCATTAATCCTTTTGATCTTTTATTTTACAAATTTACAAAAACAAAAAAAAATCTCATTATGAAACAAAAAATGTTTTTCTCTAATACACATTGGCCACAACTAATCATACCCTTTTCAATACTTCTTACAACCTCCTTTTGCCAAGATAACAGCTTCTTAAGACTGAAGACTGAACTTCCTTAATCCTGAATTCAGTTCTGTACTTAATATTCCCACTGTGTTCTCTTTAGGAGGAATGTTTGAGCTGGTCTCTGGTGCCAACTTCTTTGGAGAGATTGTTGAATGGTGTGGATACGCTGTGGCCTGCTGGTCCTTTCCTGCTTTGTCTTTTGCTCTATTCACTATCTGCTCCATTGGGCCTCGAGCCTACCACCATCACAGGTGCTGTACCAACTAACACAAACCTTGCTCCAAAATCTAGTGAGGGCCCTACATTGGCACACTCAATGTTTGAAGGTTTCATTTTCCGGTTCTAAAATGCTGCCTTCTAAGTCCCTGTTTATACTAGTGTTTTAAAATTAACAGTCTTCGTCTACACTGGCGTCTTCATTGTGTTTCAGAAACAATTTCCGTCTACGCTACACACCCGAAAGTGCATGTCACATGACCATCCATGCACACTGGGCATCCGCATTTACAGGCTGCATACGTCGTCATGGATGTCTTATTTTAAAAAAGTAGCCGTAATAAAATTAAATCTGTCATTTCTTTTTTACTTTACAATTTAACGGCCACTTTTCTTAAATGAAAACGCCCCGATGACGTATGCAGCCTTCAAATGCCACATCTGGAGGATGCAGTCTCCAAAATGAGCAGGATGTTATTGTCTGCACAGTCGTCGAGGATACTCAGAGCGAATGTGGGCAGTCACGCCATCGCTTTCAAACGTCTCTGTGGTCCGTTTACACTGAGGCTACGTTTACACTAATCCTTTCCTGCCATCGTCTTTCTAATAACGTGGTAGTTAGCAAGTTTAGCGGCAAAACGCGGCTAAAGTAAACAGGCTCGTCACTCCACAGAGAGAAGAGAGGGGCGGGGTGAGCAGAGCTCATTAACATTTAAGGCAACCTTGTCTAGAACGGGATTATTTTTGCAGAGCTGATTTTGGCAAGGTAAAAAAGGTGTTATTTACACTACCATTGAGAAATTTTAACCAAAGCATGTTATAGACTTTTCATCAAGACCCTAAAGAATCATATCAACTTGTGGAAAATGGGCATCCGATGACCCCTTTAAGGCTGCGTTTACACTAGTGCGTTTTTGTTTTAAAATGCATAACTTTTGCTACAGTTACGCCTGTCGTTTTTAACAACGCTGCAGCCCCCGTTTTAGTTTGAAAACTCTGGGGCTGGGTTTCAGTGTAAACGGACCAAAACTGAGACTTTTGAAAACGCAGACGTGGCTGCCCACATTCAATCTGCGTATCCTTGATGACCGTGTAAACAATAACATCATGCTCATTGTTGTATCTATGGTTACATATCTATGGTTGTGCCTGTGTGAATGATCGTGTGACATGCGTTTTCGGTTGTGTAGTGTAGACGGAGATCGTTGCTAAAACGCAGAGAAAACGCTAGAGTAGATCAGGATCGTTTTCATTTTAAAACGCCATTTTAACCGGAAGCCACACCCATAAAATTTACAAATGACCATGCCCACTTTTACAGGAAGAAAAAGGTGGATAAACATTATTTATATAAACCAAAAAATGGTGATATAAAGTTTATGTTCAGTAGGACACCACAGCATTAGCTTTTAATGGTGATTGACTTTAAATCAGCCCAGAACAGTTTTAACATTGACTTGTGCATATAAGCATATATGCATGCTTATCACCGTATGCATCCTCCGAATTCCTGCGAAAGAAGGACGCATTCAAAGGTCGCATTTGGAGTGTCCTACTTGTTTTTCTGAAATGAGACAGCCTCTATGACGTATGTAGCCTTCGAATGCAGCCTCCGGAGGGTGCATCCTTCGTAATGAGACACAGCCACAGTCTACACTTGGCGGCCGCCTAGTTGCGCTCTAACACTAAATAAAGGAAAATTATTTCTAAACTTGGAAAGTAATTTGAAAAGAAACTGTTTTTTACTTGTTTTATTTTATTGCATATTTGAGGAGCTGCGGCATAAGTACAACTGACATCTGTTACAGAAAAAAGGAAGACAAAAATGTATTAGTTTTACTTTTTATATTTAAACACCACATCGTCGCTTGTGTTTACAATGGCTGTGTCCGAAAGCCTAGTCAGCTGACTTGCTGCCTCATCAGGCAGTGACTTCGAAGGCTGCGAAGGCAACTCTAGAAACAGTTTCGGACGTACTTCAGAGGCAGCACAACGTGACGCCGTTGCTAGGTTACCTAACGGTTAAGTTGTAGATTTTGTAGAAAAACGATCTGTTACAGCTATATACAAATGCTTTAATAATACCTAAAGACCTCAGTGTCATTACCCACCGAAGGTCTGTGCATCGGAGAAGACGACTGAGAATGGCAGCTACTTTTTGCTTAGACAAATAAAAGCACTGATGCAAGTAATATTGCAGAACAGGTCATTGTTATTAGTGGCAGTTTGGTTATTATTAGTAGTATATTGTAAATATTATTCTTATTCACTACTCATTTGAACCCTTTTAACATTTTATTAATTACTATTATTATAAACAATATTATTTATTATGCTTTTCACACTATTGCGAGTCATAAAGTATATCATGGTCAAGATCTCATCTATTATATAAAGTAACAAGTCTAATTTCACCAGAATATCTTTATATATAGCCTATGTGACGCATATAGCGAAGGATACATCTATGCTACCTTCAAAACTCCATCAGAAGAAGGTAACGTTACCTCTGGAGACAGGAAGTGAAGCAGAATTAGAATTCGGACGTGCCTTGGTGCCTTCCTGCCTTGGAATTCTGCCGAAGGCAGCATTTTAGAGCTTTCGGACGCAGCCAATATCTGCAATATCTGGGTTATCTGTAGCAGCGAAGGATACACCGTATGCATTCTCCGAATTTCTGTGAAAGAAGGACGCATTCGAAGGTCGCATTTGGAGTGTCCTATTTGCTTTTCTGAAATGAGACAGCCTCTATGACGTATGTAGCCTTCGAATGCTGCCTCCGGAGGGTGCATCCTTCTAATGAGACACAGCTATTATTATATGAAGAGTTCACTTGCAAAAACCGATAAACGCCGCTTTTTAAAAAATAAATAAATAAATAAATAAAATAATAATAATAATAATAATAATGACTAACTGTGTCCTGCATTATCCTCCACATATTCTCCACGCGATCGCAACCCTAAACACCTTGTCAAAAAAGCCGGTATTGTCCACTTTCAAGGCATGGCGATTTCACCTTTTACTGCAAGCGCCCTTGTTGTTTGTGAACAGAAGCCGATATGTCCATTTCAGCGAATCAGCGCGCTGTATTCAGGTCAGGTGACAAGGCTACTTTCACTTTGAAAAGACGTGCAAGCTGAGAGGAGTCTCGTCAAATCTAACTAAAATTAATCGAGGATGGATAATTTTGACGAACTTGATGAACCAGTAAAAGGAAAATAAAAGCTGAAACTTTTTCACGGAACCTTGCAAAAGCAGCGCGTTACAACGAAACTGCTCCCTGTATTGCCTGTAATCACAACCATACAGTCTAAACCAAAAAAAAAAACAGTCTATGATGTCAGGCGTCTAATTGTCATCTGAGGAGATTACAAAGATTAAACACGTGTTTTTGTTTAACTAAAACATAAGATGAAAAAAAAAAAACACTTTCAGTGAACTTTAATTTTGCAAGTTACCTGTATTTGTTTAGTTTATCATTACGTAATCAAAACAACCCAACTGCAGTTTGATTGATATTACTTGGAATGCACAAATGATTTTTTTTGCAAATAAACTCTTCATATATACTTTGAATAAGGTTTTATTTTTTATATGTTGTGCTTTTACTTTTAATTTCACTTAAAGTTTTGGTAATTTCGCTTGTTTTTGTCATTTATATTAGTTCTTTCATATGTCTTACTCATTTTTATTAGTTTTAGTAAATTCATTTTTGGTTATTTTATACTCCAAGTTAAACTAAATGAAAATGAGAAATGTTGTCTTAGAAATTAGCTGAAATATAATAGTAGTTTTTTAATGTTTTATTAACGTTTATTTTAAGTACCCTTTTTATGGTTGTATCTGGCACGCAAACTAATATTATGGATTATAATAAAGGGTTTTTATTTTATGCAAACCTGGAAGTAAATGCCTTTTTTTCTTCACAGGTATTACTTGGAGAAATTTAAAGACTACCCCAAATCAAGAAAGGCTGTGATCCCTTTCCTGCTGTAATTTAAGTGGAAAAACAACTTCAGCCCATGAGAACAAGTTTAACTTACACTATTACTAAACCACAAGTGCTGATGTTGTTACAGCAAGTCCTACGCACAACATCTCACAAAAGGAAGCATTTCTGAAATTTTGTATTTTTTATTTAATACACAAATAAAAACAAATGTTTCCATCTGTACATAGTGGAGAATGGTCATTTATATACATATTCCCATTTGCACACGACTCATCATAAAACACTTAATCAGTCATAAATGAGTATAACCACTCAAGTGTCACTGGTGCTTAAGAAACATGAAGAAACACAAACGTGCAACACGGCTGCAAAGTCCACTGAACCGAATCATTTCTCAGTGTTTTGCCTTCAGTAAATGTTTCACCACTCAGAATTTCAGAATTAAAAAAAAAACAACTGCTTTCTAACTATTTCCATACATGTGTGCATGAGAAGCAGAGTGTGTATTTTTACCTTGTTATTAGACAGACAATTAAGCACTTAAAATAACTGCGATAAACCACACAGAACCCTGATAATCCCTCAACTCCATACGTTATTTCTTTCACTCCTCCCTGCTTTTAAGCTGCCGTTCATTCTGCACCGAAGTCTTCGTCACCTTCTGCAGGAGCCACGTGCCAAAATGAATACCAGCAAATGCTCCACCGGCAAACCAAAACCAGTTCTTCCTGACCCAGCTCTGATTCCTCATCTTCTGTGTCCTCACCGGAAGCTAACGTCTTAAGAAGAGGAGGATCTGCAAAATGCAAGGGAAATGGTTAGGAAAGAAAGGGCTAATCAACTAGCACATGAGCGGCTGATGAAAGTGTTGCGATCTTTACTTATTTGTATATAGTTAGACTCAACTTAATTGAAAATAAATGACTTCTAGGAACTGGACTGGGCAGACTGAAGAAAATACATTCCTGTTGACCAACTGTACAAACTAGGATATGTTAGGCTGTTTTTATTATTGCTATTATAGCTTGATAAAAGTAAAAGTCACTATATTTGCAAATTTTAGGGTGTGTAAACATCGAGGGTTTTAAGGTAACAAAACATACAACAAATCACTTCACCAGAATAATACCTGTTTTTTATTATTATTATTTGCGGAGTGAAAGATATTCACATACAATATGCTTTGTAATTAAAATTAAAAAGAAATAAAAACTTATAATAAAAATAAAATAAATATATATAAAAATACAATTAATATATTATTGATATACTATTAATTTAAATTAAAATATTCTTTATAATACAAATTTATTTTTTTCAGGGTGTGTAAATATAGTGGGTTTTAAGGTAACAAAACATACAACAAATCACTTCACCAGAATAATACTTGTTTTTATTTTTATTATTATTATTATTTTTTTTTTTTTTTGCGGAGTGAAAGATATTTACGTACAATATTCTTTGTAATTAAACCTAAAAAGAAATAAAACTTATAATAAAAATTAAATAAATACATATAATAATACAATTAATATATTATTTATATAATATTAATTTTAAATTTATATATATATATATATAAATAAGTGCTACCTTCAATGAAAGGTGAAAAATAGCATTTTATATTGGCTAAAATATTTTTTCATTTAGCTTAACTTGAACTTAAACTAAAACGTAAATAAAAATGAATAAAAACAATAACAAAAAAAAATGTAAAATTTGAAAAAGGAAAACATAAATGTATCAGACATGTTATGGTGATTTTCCCCTATCAAAATGGAGAACTGTCTTCATAAAGATCGTACTCATTACACTTTGGCCAAATGTAATCTTATACAGATAAGAAACATACACACTTCAGACAGAAAAAAAGAGCAGCTGGTTCACATACATTCTTGTGTAAACAAACAGAAAAGATAGACTGCAGAGGTCAAGGGCAGGTTACACACACACTGATGGTACAAGGACAGATGACACCAAGTGCCACTCAAAAATTAATTATGTCATCATTTACTCATTCATTTCTATCCAAAGTCGTGACTCTCTTACTCGCATTGAAAAACACTTCTGGCATCAAAATGAGGTGAGTAAATGCAAACAATTTTCACAGTTTCTATGAACTATCCCTTTAACGGTTAACATTAAACTTTTTCCACCTTGTTTACACAGTAGCTGCAGTTACTCCTTGTCTTTGGTCCCTTTCTTTTTGCTCTTCTCGGGGAGAGGAGGTAGGGGCGGTGGGGACGGAGCGACGTACGACACGATGCCCGGCTCGGGAATAAATTCCTCCCTGCTTTGCTTCAGCAGCGGATTGGATTTGATCGAGTACCAACCCCAGTGAACAAACCCAAGGCCAGAGCCCATAACAATCAGCACTTTATAGTTATGCCAAAAGCTCCGGAGCCTACTCATGTCTGTAGAATCTAAAACACATGAAAAACACGAAAATACTCAGTCCAGGCCAGTGGAACAAGGAGAAGAGATTGTTATAGGCAGCTGATTAATTAACTGCAATTCAAACAGTGACAACTTGCCCCGGTATCCCTTCTACATGTGAATTGATACTGTTATACAACTTTAGACGTAGTAATATTACATAACGCTGTCGTTTATCATTTTGACAGGCATATGCGTAAATAGGCGAGGTGATAAATTAAACATCTGTTTGGTGATAAAATGTTAAATGTGCACATGCTTATAACTATTTCTAGACTTACTCACCTTCAGATTTTGGCTTGTACTGACGTCGCCACCATTTTGGGTCCTGATGATGGAGACGTAACGTTAGGTGGCCGATAATTGTCCTGACTACAAATATTATTACAAAAAACTCCTTTTAACTTAAATATTTCAATTCAGTGCAACCATGTTTTAATTATTATATTTCATTATTAATTCTAGTAAGTGTGTCTTTACAAAAGTTTTTAGGTCGCTCAGTGGGAGTTTGTATCGCACTATTTGTACAAAGCTACTTTCAGAAATTGTTCCAAGTTTTATAGTAGGCTATATGTAAATTATTTTTCAGTTCATGCTGCTTGGATTTATTCTGGGTGATAATGACTGTTTGTTATTTAAAGAGGTTTAATAAATGTTAAAGTAGAGAGAAAGATACGACATGATTGTCACGTCTACGTAATACCAGCAGAGGGAACTGTTTACTAATGTTATAGCTTCATTCACAAGCATGTTAGTGATCACAGTTGTGACCCTGGACCACAAAACCAGTCATAAAGGTAATTTTTTTTATACATTGATACATCTGAAAGCTGAATGAATAAGCTTTCCATTGATATATGCTTTGTTAGGATAGGACAATATTTGGCCAAAATCAATGTATTGAGAAAATCACCTTTAAAGTTGTCCAAATAAAGTTCTTAGCAATGCATGTAATAATCTAAAATTAAGTTTTGACATATTTACGGTAGGAAATTTACAAAATACCTTAATGGAACATGATCTCAATATCCTAATGATTTTTGGCATAAAAGAAAAATTGATTATTTTGACCCATACAATGTTTTGGGCTATTGCTACAAATATATCCATGCTACTGGTTAAGACTGGTTTTGTGGTTCAGGGTCACAACTGTGAGCATAGACTATGCAAATTAAAAGTGATGAGCAAATGTCTAATGTGTGGAGGTTGTTGTATGGACCATGAATTATTTTTTAGTCAAAGCCAAAACTTTTGATTCGATACGAAACCATCTGAGAACACAGTACAATAAGATCTCTTCCTGTTTCTCAGTGTCTCATTCTTGTGTAACAAGGTGTTGCTGCATTTTGCTCCGCTACATGATGTTCCAAAAACATCTATAAAATGTAATGACACTCTACATACCTGACACGGAAGACAAAGAGCTTTTCAGCTTTACTCTGTTATTCCGTTTGTATCATAATCTGCGACTATCTTTTATAATGCCCGGAATGTGCAGCATCTGGGTCTTATCTGTTTTAAGACACTAATGACAGGGTGTGGAGCTTTCGGAGGATTTGATACTCCAGCATTAAAAGCGAGATCATTCCACACAGTTCCGATCCACTGGCATGACTGTAGGAATTGCCGGAAAACTCACTTGTAACTGATTGCAACTTATACCATCAGCTAAAAATAATATGTTCTAAGAACATTTTGTTAACATTTTCATTCAATTATGATTAAACATTATTTATTACATGTTTTTAAATGCTCAATTTCTTTTTGTTCTTGGTTTTGCAAACCTTAAGGAAACATTCCATTTTATCATTAAAAACATTACGCAAATGTTAACTTTTAAATGTTCTAGGAACATTCTGAAACAAAAAGTAACATTCCAAAAATTTGGTTTCTGGAGCGTTTAGAAAGCGTTAGTTTTTGGTTCCCAGAACTGCTGTTCTTTGGTTCTGTGTAAAGATCCTTCAAAAATTCAACTGTTGTGTTCCACAGAACAAAAAATGACGTGAGTGTGTGAAAATAAACTTTGAGAATAAATGAACTTTTCCTTTAACGCTTCCATAAATGCAATCCTCCGAGCTTTGTGTATGAAGTGGTACTGAAATATCCTTCACAATACAGCATTCCCACTCATTTCGACACCAGGCTTTCTCTCTAATTAGCCTGTGTGGTAAACACGCTGTATTTGTTAAAACAGGCCAGCGTCTCTGCAGTTCCCATGAGAATTTGCCCTCACACACACTGTAACTCCACTAGTAATCCCACCGAGAGCGTGCCAGGTTCCCCCACAGTGTGTGTGTGTGAGTGTGTGTTAAGACGACAGCTATACCTACTAGATTACTATAAGACGCTAAATAAAGATAAATGAGAGGGAGTGCCTGTCTCAGTTTTTAGTTTTTAGCCTGCATTCACGTCTCAGATTCACAGAAACGGACATAATAACGGACGTAATAGACTACAAAGTAGCTTTACAGAAAACATGTGTCATAGTCCTTCCCGGTATTAAGGTTATTGTTTATTTCCCAAAAGTTAGTGGGATGCTTTATTGCGTTCAATTCCATCTCTCTTCAAACAGTTTCCAGTCTTCCCATGCCATGAGGAGACAGAGAAAGAGAAATGGCAGCTTTTGAAGGAATGACAGAGGGCAATAACTATTTAAACTGGCTAATTGGTAGAAGCTCAGGGCTATATGGCAGTCATCTATCACACACACAAACACAAGTAGTCAGTGTGGGAAACTAGTTTGTATTATCGTGACACGCCTAATCTGCCCCCCACCCCCCAATCCCATTCAAATCCACCAATCAGCAGTGGTTCTCTCTGGGCATGTGCAGACACAGGTCCCGTGTCCTGCTATTGACAACCAATTCAACTTGTCAAAATACTTCAATGCATAAAATACTGCCAAAGCATTACAGACAGCTTTGGAAACCCATTTCTGCCACATAAGAAAAACAAATCATGCTTTCGCAAATAATAACATAAAAATGTGAAATAATGAGATACTAAGTAATAATTATGAGATACAAAGTGACAGTTATGAGACAGTAACTTGAGTACTAATTATGAGATAAAATCATGATATAATTATGTAATATGACACAAAAGGTCATCATTTTAACTATTAAAAGTAAGTCATAACTATGATTTATGTAATTATGACCCTTTATCTCATAATTTTGACTACTTATGTCATAATTCTTACTTAGTATCTCATTACTTTGTTTTTTTTCGTAATTATGACTGCCAAAGCATGTTTTTCCCTTTACAAAAATGACTATTTTTAAAGTCCACTCTTGTGTGTGTGTGCAAATACATGTGTGTTTGAGTATGTGGTTAGTCAGTGATGTTGCAGCATTATTCCTTTACCTCATTGTCATATTGACTACCACTTTTAAAGGACAAAAGCCTCCGGCAATATATCCCCAAGAAGGAATGAAGTGTGTGTTTGTGTGTTGGCAGGGTGTGTTGTGAGTGTAACACCTGGTACTGCAGCTTCTCCATCATTACTTGAATAGGCTGTAGGGCAATTACCCTGATGACAGCAACCACTTACACCCATTAGTGAAAAACCTTTCCCCTCTCCCACTCTTGTCCCCTTTTCCCCGCTCTGTCTCACTCCCAGGAAATTTTAAGAGGAAATGTGCATAATTTTCCTTCACCTGCATGCAAACAGGAAAACACACACACACACACACACACACACACAGTCCTAAGACAAGTGAAAATACTTTTGTTTTGCATTTTTATAATTAACCAAATATGTTTTGTTACAAACAATATTATCAGAATGAGAAATTGTGTGAAATTTGAATTTAAAAAATTGTATCTTTCATATCATCTTTTTTGTCAGTCCACAGAATAGTCTAGCAACACCCTAACAACTCTTAAGATTAGCACAGCAACAGCTGTGATACACTAACAACAGACTAGAACATCCCAGCAGCAGCCTAGAAACACCCTAGCAATACCCTAACAATGCACTAAAATTGCCCTAGAAATAGCCCAAAATGCCCCAACACCCTGGCAACTGCATAGCACACCCCAGCAACAGCCTAGCAACAATGTACCTTCCTAGAACACCACAGCAACACCCTTGTGATACACAAGACGCAGCCTAACAACACTTCAGAACATTCCAGAAGCAGCCTAGCAACACTCTAATAACTGCATTGAACACCCCACCCTAGAAACACCCTAACAACTCCCTAGAACACTGCAACAACACTGCAGCAACAGCCTAGAATACTCTAGCAACAGCCTAACAACACCCTAGCAACTGCATTGAACACAATACCCTAGAAACACCCTAACAACTCCCTAGAACACTGCAGCAACACCGCAGTAACAACATAGAATACTCTAGCAACAGCCTAGCAATACCCTAGCAACTGCATTGAACACAATACCCTAAAACACCCTAACAACTCCCTAGAACACTGCAGCAACACCGCAGTAACAACATAGAATACTCAGCAACAGCCTAGCAACACCCTAGCAACTGCATTGAACATCCCACCCTAGAAACACCCTAACAACACCCTAGAACACTGCAACAACAGCCTAGCAACACCCTAGCAACTGCATTGAACATCCCACCCTAGAAACACCCTAACAACTCCCTAGAACACTGCAACAACAGGGCAGTAACAGCCTAGAATACTCAAGCAACAGCTTAGCAACACCCTAGGAACTGCATTGAACACAACACCCTAGCAACATCCTAACAACTCCCTAAAATACTGCAACAACACCTTAGCAATAGCCTAGCAACACCATCGCAACTGCATTGAACACCCCACCCTAGCAACACCCTAACAACTCCCTAGACCACTGCAACAAACAACCTAAAATACTCTAGCAACAGCCTAGCAACACCCTAGCAACTGCATTGAACGCTCCACCCTAGCAACACCCTAACAACTCTTGAAAACATCCCAGCAACTGCCTAGAAACAGGCAAGATTTAAGTCCTCAGTCTTTGAACACCTCAGTCTAGCAACAGCCTAACAACTCTCTTCAACACTGCAGCAACAAAATACTCCAGTAACAACCTAGCAACATCCTAGCAACTGCATTGAACACCCCACCCTACCAACACCCTAACAACTCCCTAGACCACTACAGCAAACAACCTACAATACTCTAGCAACAGCCTAGAAACACCCTAACAACTCCCTAGAACACTGCA
>JAHKKF010491622.1:0-28795 GCA_019740295.1 Labeo calbasu
AAGAAAGTGCAAGTAAGTCAAATGCTGTTTACAAACAAAAAGGTACAACGATGTCGGACGATTCTGAAGTTGTAGGAGAAAATAAGATGGAGTTTTTCACCGTACTCTACCTTTTTGAGCCGGAGTACACAGACGATGAACTTAGACTCGTAGTAGTAATGGGAAGTTTGGATCATTTTACCGACTCGGACCTTTGAGTCTCGTTCAGCAAAATGAACGAATCTTTTTTCGAGTCATTTCATTCATTTTAGCAAAATACAAGTAAAATGTTACATGTTACTTCCCTAACACATCTACTGTTTACACAAACGTTGATCACACTACAAACAGAACTATAATGCTATAAGAAACAGAAAAGATTAATTAATTGTTTACCCGGGTCTAGGCTTTAGTCTATGATTAGCTCACCTCTTATCTGACAGGTTTTCGGGTTTGAGTCGTGCGTTTATCACGTGACAGCCCCATAAGATGAACGAACGACTTGAAAAACTCGAAGACTTGAAACAGGTGAACTAATTCCAGTACAGAACCTAATAGGATGTTGCGCATGCGCGACTGAATGAATCACTCCCCGAGACGATTAGTTCTTCCCGAGTCACATTAAAGATTAAAGTTCAGTCGTTCAAGAACGACCCATCACTGATTCGTAGCATCGTGGACGCACATCCCATAGCCTGTGCTACACGAGCTTTTGTGCTTAAAAAGTATACAAATTTTTATTTTTAAAAAAAAATTACTGATTGTTTCGCTAGATAAGACCCTTCTTCCTCGGCTGGGATCGTTTAGAGCCCTTTGAAGCTGCATTTAAACTGCATTTTGGAAGTTAAAAATCGGGGCACCATATCAGTCCATTATGTGGAGAAAAATGCTGAAATGTTTTCCTCAAAAACCATAATTTCTTTGTGACTGAAGACAAAAAGACATGAACATCTTGGATGACAAGGGCGTGAGTAAATTATTTGTAAATTGTTGTTCTGGAATTGGAGTTCTCCTTGAATTTCTTTCAAAAAAGATATGTTAGTGTATATTGTTACAAAAGACTTATATTTTTAAATAAATGCTGTTTATTCATTTACTTTTTATTCATAGAAGAATCCCGAAAAAAAGGATTACAAGTTCCAAAAAATATTAAGCAGCACAACTGTTTCCAACACTGAAAGATCATGTGACACTGGAAGACTAGGGTCAGTTTTGTTGAAAATTCAGCTTTGCATCACAGGAATAAAATATATTTTAAAGTATATTGAATTTAAAAATGGTTATTTTAAATTGCAATAATATTTAACAATATTACAGTTTTTTTCTGTATTTTTGGTCAAATAAATGGAGCCTAGTTTTGTGTCTGTGTATAACATGTTGAATGTCTAAATGCCTGTTTCAGGCATATCAAAATACGGGATAATCCAATGGTTTCCATTAGGCCTGAGCTGTTTTTCAGTCCCAGTCCGTCTGTACGTGTCACAGTTCAAATTAAAGTGTGGCCATCTCTCACCTAACCAGGTCTTGAAGGAGAATGGAATGTTTCTATCCTCTCTCTCTCCCCTTCCCTCCCAATTCTGCCAAAAAGTCCATTTCAAACTTTCAAACCTTGTGTGTGACCTAGTTTAGCAGCACCACTTTCCAGGTGAGCTTAGCGGCTTCAGCCCTGATGAGTCCTTGTGGATGTCATTTCTGTATGGGATTTTTCTTTGTCTGTTTGGAGCTGGGGTGGCGTGTGTTTGGTTTGTCATCGCGGATGCTGTCATATTAGTCTCAGCCTTAGACAGGAGAGCCGCCTACAGTCCTTCAGTGACAGTCTGGTGCATCTGGCAAGCTCTAATCTGATTGGCTGTCTTAACGCAGCTTCTGGGAGTAAGGACAGACAGGGTTTTATCAGTCTTCCCGGAAACAAAGTGTTTATCAAAAGTGCTTGTTGTATTACATTTGTAAAGAATGAATCACAGGAACTGTCAATGGTTTTGTAAGATACTAAGTACAGTTTTGCTTGAGACAAGAAGCATGTTCATACAGATACTGTAAAATGAAATTCCAGAACTTTCCAAAGCATTACTACTAAAGTATACTACACTTTTACTATAGTAAAACCACAGTTAATTTTCTTAAGGGAATTGTATTTGTGTATACTTAACTTTCTTCTTTTGTTTAGTTTTATAACTGTACTGCCTTAATTATTTGATGTTTTATACAGTTAAGAAAAAAAAATCTGAAAAAAAGGTTTACGAAACCACTCTGAAATCTTGGAAACAAATGATTCATACATACACACTTCGAAGTCCCTAACTGAATCAAATGATTTGCGAACCCGCACCGAAGTCCTGATCTGAATCAAATGATCCGCACTTCAAAGATCCAATCTAAAACAAAAGATTTACGATCTGATCTTTAGTTCTGATCTAGATCAAATGATTCACGATCCATGCAACGAAGTCCTGATCTACATAATGATTCGCTAACCATCATAATGATTCTCGAACCATCATTTCAGATCAGGACTCGGAGCGTGGATCGCAAAACATTTGACTTAGATTGGAACTTCACATATCGAGAATCATTTGATTTAGATCGGGACTCTAAATCGGGTATCGCAAATAATTTGGTTTGAACCATTCAATTCGCGAAATGATTCACGAACCCGTTCTTATCTAAATCAAATGATTAGCGATCCATGGGAGCACAAATCATTTGACTTAGTTCGGAATTTCATGTATCGTGAATCATTTGATTTGAATCATTCAATTTACGAAATGATTCACTAACCCGTCCCGATCTACATCAAATGATTTGCGAACGTGCTCCGAAGTCCCGATCTGAATTAAATGATTCGTGAACCCACTCCAAAGTCCTGAACTGAATCAAATGATTTGTGAACCCACACCGAAGTCCTGATCTGAATCAAATGATTTGCGACCCACATTCCGAAGTTCCCATCTAAAGTAAAAGATTCAAAATCCATGCTCCGAAGTCCTGATCTGAATAATGATTCACGAACCATCATTTCAGTTTAGGACTCGAAGCATGGATCGCAAAACATTTGACTTGGGTCGGAGCTTCAAGTATCGCAAATCATCTGATTTAGATCAGGACTTCAAATCGTGTATTGCAAATCATTTGGTTGAAACCATTCAATTTGCAAAATGATTCACGAACCTGTTCCGATCTAAGTTAAATGATTCGTGAACCTGCTCCAAAGTCCCAATCTGAATCAAATGATTCACAAACCTGCTCCAAAGTCCTGAACCGAATTAAATGATTCGCAAACCTGCACCAAAGTCCCGATCTGAATCAAATGATTTAGGATCCACTCTCTGAAGTTCCAATCTAAAGCAAAAGATTACAAATCATTTGACTTAGATCGGAAATTCACGTATCGTGAATCATTTTATTTAGATCAGAATTTCAAATCGCGTATAGCAAGTAGTTTTATTCAAATTATTTAATTCGCTAAATGATTTTTACGAACCTGTTCCGATCTAAGTCAAATGATTCGCGAACCTGCTCCAAAGTCTCGATCTGAATCAAATGGTTTGTCAACCCACTCCAAAGTCCCGATCTTAATCGAATGATCCAATAATTCACGACCTACGTTCCAAAGTCCCAATCTAAATATAGTGATGCAAACCATCATTTCAGATTAGAGTGCAAATCATTTGACTTAGATCATTTGATTTAGATTGGGACTTCAAATTGCGTATTTGCGAATCATTTGATTAGAATCAATCAATTCGCGAAATGATTCACAATCCCATTCCAATCTAAATCAAATGATTCATGATACACGATTTGAAGTCCCCATCTAAGTCAAAAGATTCATGAACCCGCTCCGAAGTCCTGATCTACATCAAATGATTCGCGATACGCAATTTGAAGTCCCGATCTGATATGATTTGCAATATGTGAACCAATTGGAGCGCTTTGAAACAGTGAATCATTCAAAATGCTCCATTTCACCCACCACTACCTGGTTTTTAAAATCATAACAAGCAATGTCGAAATTTAAAAATGAATGGCTCTTTTAATTTGATCTGGCTTTTTCTAGTGAATCCCTTGAAATAAATGATCGAAGTCAACAGTTTGAATCAATCTAAGTGGTTCCACCGTAAATGACTCAACTGATTTGGTTCACCTGTTTCTGTCCTCATCGAAAGCGCTTTAAAATTTAAATTAACGAATTGTCAGTACTGCCACTGGCTTAGCTCTCTAGTTGTATGACATTAACTGAAATAAGCACAAAAATTATGTTTTTTTGAAATGCGTGAATTTTGTGTGAAAAGATATGAACTTATTGAAAAAAATGAAACAATTATTTCATAGATGTCTATTAATAATTTAAGCACTTTTCAAGTACCTCTTCAGGAATATTGCTATTTTCAAGGGTTTTCCAGGCCTTTCAGGCCAAGGCCAAGTCAAATTCAAGTACCTCAAGCACTTTTAGCATCTTGTCCAAACACTGATATTAAAAGAATAGTTAATTCAAAAATTAAAACTTTACTCACCCTCAGAGCATCCAAGACATAGATGAGTTTGTTTCTTCATCAAAACAGATATGGAAACTTACTCACCCTGCAGTGAATGGGTGCCGTCAGAATGAGAGTCCAAACAGCTGATAAAAACAATAATTCACATGTAATCAACACCACTCCAGTCCATCAATTAATGTCTTGTGAAGTGAAAAGTTACGTGTCTGTAAAAATAAATCCTTTATTTAGCATTTTAACTTTTAAGAAAGTAAATAAAATTAATTTGAAAAAGAAATGCTTGTACATTCTAAAATATACAACCCAGTGCTGGATGAAAGATGGACAAATAAAGTGACTTGGTTGTTTTGACCCAACGGTTAGGTTAAACTTTTAACCTATCCTTCTGGCTAATTTTATTTAACTCAACTGTTGTTTAGACATGGCTATATTAGTTTAGAGTTAACCCAAAATATCAAAAATGATAAAAATCAGACACATAATTACTAGAGGCGTCAGCAATAATTCAAATGTGAACTTTTATTAAAAAACAATTAAAAAAGTTTATTATTTAACTATTATTTTCTCAACTTATTAATAAATGTACATTTATTGAACATATTTATAAACATTAATTTTCATCCTATTCTGGGTTCATTTTAAGCAATAGCTAAGCTGAATAAAACTACCCAGAAGGTTGGGTTAAACATGTAACAAAACATCAAGAAAGTTCTGCCTTCTAACTTCAGCATTTCAATGTCTCACATTCATTTTTCTACAAGTGGTCTATCAATCTCAGCCCCTGTCACCAGCACAGGAAGTCCTCGCAATGCAGTTCACAATGTCTCAGCTACTACTGAATGCACCTCAATGTCTTACCAACATAGCCCAAGGACAGGGACACTATGTACACTGCTTTTTTTCCCCCCATCATTCTGTTCAAAACACTGCACGTCGGGAGCAGCATCAATCAAAATACACCGACTTTAGTAAAGTCGTCTGGGAATAAACCAGCAAATCTGTCTCCACAGTGCATTTGAAAAGAGAAAACCCCCCACATTTCTGCATATCCATGAAACTAATCCTACTACAAATTTATAAGAAGTCCTGTGTGTGTTAATGACCCATGAGCGATTTAATGTGAATTCCCAAGTTAAGCGCGCACCTGATGGAATGTCGTGATTGTTTGCTGAGAGACGCTCAGGGTGTGGAACTGGAATGGGAATAATAGGACAGAGTCAATTCGGAAAGATGAATTGCTCACAAACACGCACACTGCCTGCAGACAGGATGGTCCATCCAGAGAATATTCCAGAGACAACGGCGTTGCGCCAACACAAAGGACTCCAGCACAGCGGGGACGCTCTCCAAGGTAAAGTTTGGAGCAGTCCATTAAAATGGAAAAACAATCATGAGAGGGCGGTGATGGAGTGTAGACCATTTCACGGTTTCAGGACTTATTCCTCCCCCTAACTGCAAAAGATTTCCGAGAAGGGGCACATTGTATGCACAGTTGAATAATAAACTACTAATTACCATGCAGAATCACCCTGTCTGATTCACTCCAAAACAATGTGGCGATAAACACTAGTGTGTTACGGACACAGCGAGAAGGAGATTTCATTACACAGCTCTTAAGCTGCACACAAGCCTTGACCAATCGCAAAACTTCCCAAATCCTTTCCAGAAAGGAGCAGTTCACCCAAAAAAGAAAATTTGCTCAATATGTACTCACTTTCAGCCCATCCAAGATGTATATCCAAACAGCTGATAAAAACATCACAGTAATCCGCAAGTAATCCACATGTCTCCAATCCATCAATTAATGTCTTGTGAAGTGAAAAGCCACGTGTTTAACAAACTGTTGCTTCTGGCCAAAATATGAGCAAAAAAGTAAAAAAAAGTCCATTCTGTTGTCATAGCACATAAAAATAACACTGACATATTTGTTTATGACTATTTTGATCTATGCATATTTCTCTCCCGATTCAGACTTACATGCAACTGTTTCACTGGAGAAAGGATTTTAGCTGGAAGCAATGCTTTGAAGTTAAAAAACACCATCTTTTCACTTCAAGATGTTAATTGATGGACTGGAGTCGTGTGGATTACTTGTGGATTATTGTAATGTTTTTATCAGTTTGGACTCTTATTCTGACAGCACCCATTCACGGCAGAGGATCCATATGGTGAGAAAGTGCTACATTTCTCCAAATTAATCTACATCTTAGATGGCCTGAGGGTGAGTACATTTTCATTTTTTGTGAACTACTGTATTCCTTCAAGACGAACGCCTAAAAAAACAAGAAAGGAATACTGTTAGATATTAACAATGAATTAACAACATTTGTAGAAAACACTGAATATATAGAAATCACTGATTCAGAATAAACCCATGCATACTACAATTAGATGTGAATCCATGCTTTCTGCATTTTTCTTTATCTAAAGTTTTTTTCTTTTTCTGAGAAAAAACAAGATGGACCTGAATAATTTTTTCATGGTATTCAGAATTTGTATCTAGATATGCCATTGCAGTAAAACATGCCATATATAACACACATAATATTCTAAACCATCAACAATATGGAAAATAAGTTTCAAAAGCAAGAATTTAAACCACATTCACTTTTAAACTGTAGAGAATGCATATGCATTGCTATCACAATGCATTTTGTCTTAATACGTTTATGATACAGTTAAAATGAACTAATATGACATAACAAAAAGACTAAAAGAGAAACAGTGTTATATAAGTCCTTGATTTGCTGTTAAAGAAAAAGGATAATAGCCGCACACACCAGTATCCTACATGCATTTCTATTCCTGTTCAAGTCAAAACAAGTAGGCAGGCCTGTGCTAAATCATTCTGGAAGCTGAGAATAATAAGCCCAGCAGGGGGTGGAATGAACAGTGAAATGTTGTCAATTATCGCAAAATGTAGAGCAGTTGGATCCAAATTTCAGCTGAGAAAGTTTTTACTCTGTGAATGTTGGGTTTTAATCACAGCCTTCATACAACATATGATTTGAGCTGAACTCAGATCATGCGCTGGTAAGTTAACTAGAAGTTAGTCAAGACAAACTTTGAATGTGTAATTGACAAAGCCTGGCTTGAACAGGATACAGGCCTTGCATACAAGAATAACTGTAAAACAAATACACTAATCAAATAACATTTTACTCAAACCCTCCGGCTGATTTGAAATGAATGAGTTTCTACTGAATTTGATGCAAAATGCAAAATAGAAGAATCTCCACAAGCGGTCTCAGACATTTGGACTCCTCTTCATATTTAAAATTATTTCTCTAAATGGCAAAACAACAAACTGAAAGCTTTTGAAGTGTGCCAATATGGAGGAAAATAAGTTCATAAACTGCACATCAATTCTAATGAAATATCAAGGACTAGAGATGCACTATAGGAGCATTTCGACCAGATACAGTGCACATATCAACAGATCAATCCAGCAGCTGTGTGTTGCATTGACAGAGTGCCTTTGAAGCAGCTTTTCCGATCAATGTCTGAGATGCACACCTATGGGAGTAAAGATTTCTGCAGCTAAAATAAATAAATAAATACAAAAAAAAGAGGTTGCTAACTGGACCAGGATTTTGAAATATTTTTACTATTTAAAGTAACTGTTTTCTATTTGAATATATTTTAAAATGCAATTATTCCTGTGATTTCAAAACTGAATTTTTAGCATCTGTACTTCAGTCACATGATCCTACACAAATCATTCTAATATTCTGATTTGCTGCTCAAAGATGCACATTTATTATTATTATTATTATTATTATTATTATTATTATTATTATTATTATTATTATTATGTTGAAAACAGCCGAGTAGAATTTTTTCAGGTTTCTAAGATGAACAGAAAGTTCAGAAGGACAGCATTTATCTGAAATAGAAATCACTTTTGATCAATATAAAGCATCTTTGCTAAACAAAAGTATTAAGTATTAAGTATTTGGGAAAAAAGTATTTCTTTCCCAAAAATAAATAAATAATTGTAAAAAATAAATAAAAAAATAATACTGACTCCAAGCCTTTGCATGGTATAGCGTATAATGTTACATAAGCTTTTTATTTCAGATAAACGCTGATCTTTCAATCTTTGTATTCAAAGAATCCTGAAAAAATGTACTCAACTGTTTTAAATATTGATAATAATAATAAAAAATGTTCCTTGAGCAGCAAATCAGCATATTGGATAGATTTCTGAAGGATTGTGTGGCACTGAAGACTGATGATGCTGAAAATTTAGCTTTGATCACCAGAATAAATTATATTTTAAAATACACTCAAATAAAAAACTGTTGTTTTAAATAGTAAATATATTTCAAAAATTTACTGTTTTTGCTGTACTTTGGATCAAATAAATGCAGGCTTGGAGAGCAGAAAATCTTACTGTTCAAAAACTTTCAACTGGTGGTGTATGTACTTTCAAAAAACTGAAATTAAATTGTTTAAAATCCAAAAATGAAAAACAAACAAACAAATAAATAAGAAATGCAGATATGCAATGGGTCATGTTCAGAATTATTCTGAATCCAAAAATATTCTCAAAAATAAAAACAACCTTAGAGCTCGTTCTTGTTAAATATGAAACAACAGAACTATGTTTTGACAGCCATAGAGAAACAATTTTTTGTTCTTCAAAGAATCTCTCAGTGAAAAATTCTTAAAAAGAACATTTTGTGCCATGAAACATTCTACAGATGTTTTAGGTTCTTCATGGAAACATAAATGCCAATAAAGAACATTAGTTTCTCACATTATTGCAAAAATAATGAAACCGGTTTCCTAAGCACTGCCTTAGGTTGGGTAAATAGTCCTTTCCCACACTCACCAATAATGCTGCTGTTGAGCTTTTTGGGATGCTTAAACAAACAGAGCAATCTGTTGATCGCACCATAGAGACACAGTGTTTACTTATTTGGGTGGAATCATTTATTACTAGGATAAGAGCAAGTATTTAACATGATAAAACCCACCTGCATCACCTTGTGTGGCCTCTGGCTCTCATTTATTCTCAAATCTGCCTAGGAGAAACAAATAAAACATAAACACTATCTCCATTGTGATTCGTCATTCCTATGGAAAGTGATTGAGAGGGCGAGATGCGGTGAAGAAAGGATATTTTAAGCTTTTAAGTCAAACCGATGAGCAAGAGGTGAGAATATGCATGAAGGAGACAGAAAGAGACACACTCAGAGTGTGTTTGTATTGTGTGTGTGGAGAAAGACTCACTGAGGGATGAGGCAGAAACTGCTGCTATTTATATCCCCTTCAGTAGCTACAGGGAACAGCCACCATCTGCATAGAGCAGGCAAAATCAGAGCCCAAATTTTCACCGAATACTCACGACTCGTATCCATGCAACTTCTCAAATAGCAAAGGAAGCCGACCCTGGTAATAAAGAGCATGAATAATGACGTTCAGTTATACTGCAGTGTTTTTATTAAATATTAAAATTGGATTTGTGCAGAAGGCTCCATTCACCTCTGGTTGAGATGGATTGCGTGCTCGCTTACATCAACAGCTTCCTGCGGGGAGCTGGCCGCAGCATCTAATACTGTCGGAGTCGCCGTTTATACGCTTGAGCTATTTATACAGCAGCAGCAGCTTTTAATAGCTCTGTTCGCCCCGGCACACCATCCTGCCGCTGCACTCATACACACTACTGCAGTGATCTGTTCTCGGCACGCTAAGGTGGCAAGAGAAGAAAAGACTGACAAAAAACAATGCAAAAATGGAGATTAGACAAGCCAGAGATGCATTCAATTCTATTTCTGCAGAGCAAGATGTGCAGTATTTAACAGACTCCTAAGCAGTACCCTGTCTCACAATGCAATGCAGTCAACTTGACCTTTATATTTACAATGTGAACAAGAATGCGGAAAAAATCAGGTGCTACATAGGCCAGAAATTTAAGATACATTCAGAATAGCACACTAACATCCTATTTCGGTAGATTATATTATGTATACTGTGCCCTGTAAGCAAATTTCTGCATACAAAGAATAACTGGAAGACCAACAGTGTGCTGCAGTGATGACGTATTTTTGTTGGCCAGCTCTGATTTTAGCATGGCTTTTGGATTATTGCAAAAAATAAGCTATGTGACCAACAAAAGTTAGATTCTTACACATTTGTGACCTTGGACTACAAAACCAGTCAAGTAGCACGGGTATATTTGTAGCAATAGACAACAATAAATTGTATGGGTCAAAATTTTTCTTTTATGCCAAAAATCATTAGGGTATTAAGTAAAGATCATGTTCCATAAGATATTTTGTAAATTTCCTACCATAAATATATCAAAGCTTACTTTTTGATTAGTCATATGCATGGCTAAGAACTTCATTTGGACAACTTTAAAGGTGATTTTCTCAATATTTTATTTTAATTGTGGAATCGTGGCCAAATTATCCTATCCTATCCATACATCAAGGGAAAACTTATGTACCCTTGTGACTGGTTTTGTGAAAAACCACAAAAGGGACAATTTTTTGAAACCGACATTTATACATCATCTGAAAACTAGATAAATAAGCTTTCCATTGGTGTATGATTTGTGAAGACAGGACAATGTTTGGCCTAAATACAACTATTTGAAAATCTTGAACCTGAGGGTGCAAAAAAATCGAAACATTGAGAAAATCGCTTTTAAAGTTCTTAGCAATGCATATTACTAATCAAAAATTATGTTGTGCTATACTTACGGTAGAAAATTTACAAAATATCTTCATGAAACATGATCTTTACTTAATATCCTAATGATTTTTGGCATAAAAGAAAAATCGATCATTTTGACCCATACAATGTATTTTTAGCTATTGCTACAAATATACCCGTGCTACTTAAGACTGGATTTGTGGTTCAGTGTTCACAACAATCTTCATAAATGAACTTTCCCAGAAGTAAAAATCTCTGTATACTGCGAAGTATTTAAAAAGTAGTACACTATAAAAGGTTTTTACCAGTTTCAACTCAAAATTTTAAGCTGCTGAACTTAAGTTTTTAAGTTAAATTGACTTAAAACTACAAGTCATTTCAACTCACTACAATAAAGTGAGTTAAAATGACTTGTACTTTTAAGTTGACTTAACTTAAAATTTTAAAGAAGCTGCTTAACTTACGTTTTTAAGTTGAAACTAGTGAAAACTTTTTACAGTGTACGCTAGTATTCAATTATGACCACAGCCATACTCTATGCAAGTTTGCAGACGTGATGGAATGGCTTTTATTATCGCAGCGCTGTTCATATAAGAGTAATTCTGAATTAGAGACTCAGGCACAAGCCTTTAGGTACACCAGAAGTATTTTTCACACTATACTGACACATATGATGCTGATCATGGACATTCCTTGTTTATCAAAAGTAACTGGCACCAAGTTAAAACAAATGGGATCAGAGACAAATGTGACTCTGGACCACAAAACCAGTCATAAGTAGCACGGGTATATTGGTATCAATAGCCAACAATACATTGTATGGGTCAAAATGAACAATTTTACTTTAATGGCAAAAATCATTAGGAAATCATAAAGGAAAGATCATGTTCTATTAAGATATTTCGTACATTTCCTATCGTAAATATATGAAAACTTTTTTTTGCACCCTCAGATTCCAGATTTTCAAATCTCAGTCAAATATTGTCCTATCCTAACAAACCATACATCAACGGAAATCTTATTAAGCTTTCAGATAAATGTATAAATCTCAATTTCACAAACCCCCCCCCCCAAAAAAAAAAAAAAAAAAAACCCTTATGACTGGTTTTGTGGTCCAGGGTCACAAACAATTAGGGTTTGTCTTTGAAATAACCACCTCTGCATCAGAAACTTTCAACCAAGCATGTATTGAAGTTATAACAGGTAAGAGCATTGCCAAACTTAAATACCACTTGTCAGACGTCTCGGATATTCCTTTTCTAGCTAAAAACGTGTCAAAGCTGTGTAATTCCCCCCAGCCTGTGAGTAAACGGCTTCTGAAAATTTAAACAAACATCTCAGTGGTTTTGGTTTAACAGCACATCTGTGACAGTTTCTCTAGCTCCTCAGTTGTAAAACCAGTTTCCACAAATGAAACTAGTTTTCACAACATATTCTTAATGAAGGATGAATGAGAACACCCAAAAATACATTGGTATAATCCAAAGTCACTCTAACGTAACACGCAGCAATCCATTTTGCGCGCAAGCTTGCATTTTGTTAATGTAATCTTTCACCAGCACAGTAATGTCTGGTTGTGGGCTAAAAATCACTTTAAAAAGCAGATGATGCAGCATTATAATGCTGCCATCTAGTGACAAACCATGAACAGTTAATCAACCAATAAGTCAGAGTTAAATTGTAAAGCTAAGTCACACACACACAATCTGAAAGCAGAATAAATGCGCTTGGTTTGTTAGGATAGGACAATATTTGGCCAACAAGAGACAACTATTTGTAGACATTGAATGCGAGGGTGCAAAAACCCAACACAAAACACACTACTTTAAAAGTTGTCCAAATTAAGTACTTAGCAATGCATATTACTAATCAAAAAGTTGATATATTGACAGTAGTAAATTTACAAAGTAGCTTCACTGAACATGATCTTTACTTAATATCTTGATTAACAAACAAACAAAAAAAAAAATAATAATAATAATAAAAATAATAATAATAATAATAATAATAATAATAATAATAATAATAAGACCTTGTGGTTCAGGGTCACATTTAGGGTTACTTTCCGGAGCAACAACTTGTCTGACTCCACAAGATTTGAGACCTAGTGCTAGCAGTATGGAAGATACATATTCAACTATAAATACCATTACCAGTAATGCATTGTGCAATATTCACATCTTTATTCAAAGGAGTTGCAGCAGAGGACAAATGTGCAGCAAAACAAAGGAGTGCGAATAGGTCATCCCTCATATTCTCACTCTAGTTTCTTCACCACTTTCCCCTTTAATTTTTTTTGTTGGAGCAGGAGGTCAACATACAGACAGTGATCCATAACAGTTGAAGCACAGAGAAGTCCACCATGTAGAGCACCAGAGTAACCAGCGGAGAAAACATCTTGCCCTGAGGTGAAACAAAACACTTTCATACAGGAAACTTTATATTTGGACCACATTCTTTTGATTGAAACTTGTAATGGAGTATTACCTGTCAGGTAGAGGTTCTTGACAGGTGTATTGCACCTGGTCAAGGCAATGTTCAGAGGCTTGTATCTCTCCAGACTGTGCTCTGCAGGCAGCATGTACCCATATGAGGCCCCCAGTCCATGCATGGTAATGGGAGTGACTGCATGCAACATTGCCAACTACAAAAAGGCACAAAAATAAGTGGGATTACACTTTTGTAGCTTTGCTACGGTCATTTAAGCAGCACTTATAACAAAAGTTTACCTTCTCTTTCAGCTTGGGGAAGTGGACGCAAGCCCAGTCAAAGAGATGATTAGCAAATCTCATCTTGTATTTTTCATAGTCTTCACCCCTGTCTGTCTCACTGATGTTGCTCCACTGTTCAAACCACTTTGGATTGACCATAGTGTGGATCACCATACGTGACTGCCCTAAAACACAAACCGCACATAAGGACACTTTAAATCGCTGGTTTACATGGTTTTGAATGTGCAACTGAGTGTGAAGTTTAACCTGGGAAACGAGTGCATGAAGTGGGATCCTTAGCAGAGGGGAAGGAAACGTACATCATGGGGATGTTGTCAGGTGCAGCTTCCTTGTCTGAACTGAAGTACTCTTCCATCCTAAAGCAATAAACGTAAAGTTGATACAGAGAATAGACAATTATATCCAAAATGTGATTGATGAACTTGTACACCTACATTTCATCCATGTTGTTGCTCTTATAGAGTCGCATGTTAGTTGAAGAGATGCCCAGGTCTTCCATACTTGCATTAAAGCCTGCAAACACCTGGAAAAATCCTTTGCCTGGTTTCAGAGTATTCACATAGGCTTGGGCCTCTGGGAAAAGCAGATATGCACATTACCCCAGAAAGAAAAACCTTGTACCACACGCATCAAAGACATTCAGAAATCTACCTGGATTTGCCTGGATCTCTGGAGGCAGAAGACTCTTGAAGGTGGCAAACATGCCAGCATTAGAAATGATCACAGGAGCTCGAACTTCAACATCTTTACTTCCGCTCTTCACAGTCACTCCTGGTCAAAGACAACACTAACGTGATTAAAAAGCATTTAAAAAGCACTCAAGTATACAAATCCAACCCTTACAATTCAAAGTTAAACAATTACAAGATTCAATATCACTACCGAAACATGCATTTTTTTTTTTTTTTTCTCCCCCACAGTCCCATTCAAAACATGGGATAAAAAGTACACCGAATTACCAGCAAGATGTTATGATAGCATTAAGTTCAATGTTTATGCAAACTAATGAATCCTTAACTTTGAAATCAGTATGATCAACTTTTTGCCTTTTACACAAAATTGGATTCAAAATACAAACCTCAAATCACACTTGAAATATTAAAATAATAATGGTTATTGATTTGATTGAAAAACTTGAAATTCTGTAGGATGGCCCACATATAAACCTTAAAAAGTTGACACCAACACAGCCCTAGCTCATATCCAGTAACTCACCACATGCATTTCGTTTTCCATCAACTAGAATGCTGGACACAGGAGCATTGACTAGGACTTTCCCTCCATTCTTCTCCAAAACCTGAATTATGTGGTACGGGATCTCACTGGCACCGCCTTTAGGATAACACACACCACGCTTGGAATGGTGCAGGAAGAGGGCGTCGATCATGCAGCTGGACTTTTTGGGTGGGACACCTTGGCGAAACAGTAAATCTAGTTAAAACACACAAATGCAAAATAAGTTGGGAACAGAACAGGAGTAGGCGTTCTATTCTTACCATAAAATATTTGAGAAAATACTGTGAGAAGGTCCTGGTTGCTGGTAAGAGACTTGACTACATCTGCTGTGCTGGTGCGGGAGTATCTGAAAATTGGGGATATTAAATCAGCGATTCCACTCCACAGGATGAAACGTGCAAACCAGAGTGGGAACATCTTCAGCATACACAGCAGATGGATCTTCTCAGAACAGATCTAGGGAAGAGACGAGTTACAGGACACTGAAGGCCACTAATGTGTGATAAACAAGCTTTAGATCATTTAACAAATACCTTCATGATTTTGAAGAGCTCCTCCACAGCTTTTGTATCATTGGGAAACTGCTTTTTAAGATGAACCTCCATCTGCTTCTTACCATTGTAGATGGTGTATTCTTTACGTTGAGTTCCTGTACCGATAACAACAGTGTCCACATGGGAACTCTGCTCAGCAAAATGCACCTGGCCATCGGTAATCTGATCCAATGCAACCTTCAGGAAGCTGTTCTCATGAAGTTGTCCTAAATAATGGAAGCCTGACAAAAACACTCACTGAAGTCAAAATATTTAGCGTGAGAGCATTTACACAGTTTAGGGAATATCACTGAAGGCATCTTACCATAATCAAACTCAAAGCCTTTTTCAGTGAAGGTCTTACACAGGCCTCCTGCCTGTTTATCTTGCTCCAACACCAGGACTTTCTTTCCTAGTTTCGCTAAAAGTGCTGCCGCTGTCAACCCACCAATACCGCTACCAATCACAATGACGTTCAAGTTTTTAGGTACTTCAAATTCATCAAACTCTGCAAGCCAAGAAATAGTGTTAGTTAACAGCAAACATTTGTCACTTGCACTACAACACTTTCAAACTAAAGCTTACGTACCTTTTCGAAGAAGCCTGTCTTTTTTGTTTTGGTCTACAACTAGTGGGCCTAGAGGGCTGATGGTTCCCTTGCAAAGGCCACTTCTCCTGCCAAACAGATACCAGTATGTACCGCGAGCCCAGTCCACAAGCCATTCTAAGAAAAGCAGAATCCACCACATCTTCAACTGCTAGAGAAAGATCAGCTGTGAGATTTTAATGTGACATTTAATAAGTTGTTGAAAACTCAAGGAGCTGCTCTTTTCAGAGACTACCACCAAGAGTTTAAAGCTGGTGATTGAGTTAAGGCCTTATTTATTAGTCTAATTTGTGGGTGGAGAGAATTAACTTGCTTGACTACTATTGGTGTGACTTCATCAGAGATTCATTTTCCTGAGTTCAGCTCCAACCCTAATCAAACACACCTGAACAAATTCATCAAGGTCTTTAGGATCCCTAGAAAGTCACAGGCAGGTGACTTTCACCAAGGTAGGAGTTAAACTCCGGAAGAAAATGGATCTCACTGTTATAATGATTAACTCTGTTTTGCATAAAATGTAGGAACATGGTGAATTGTTTAAATCAGCTTGATTAGTTGTATTGATTTGGAGAAAGATTTTCCTCATTTTTCCTAAAAGAGTTGCAGACAATCAAGCAATAAACTCTAACGCATGCAGTCTCTTTAATATCACTTCCATATATACTTGAATCAGTTATAGTAAATTGTTTTGGATGATAAATCAGTTCATTGATTTACTTTAAATCTAGCACCATTGAATTGCTTAAGAAATGATACAGAGCTGACTTTGCAAGACAAGCATCAATGCTTGAAGCACACTCTTTCATATGCTAATTATCAACAATAAAGTGGGCAAATATGTTTGTGCTGTATGATTCATCATGCAATTGTGTATGTGTAAATGCAAACGTTAAAATTCATATGTGAGAAGACAGTTGTACAACAACATACACTGACTGTATTTGAAAGCAAAAGAACTGCCTTGCAACCCAGTCAGTCAATGGCAGTGTTTTGCGTATTAAGGCAATTCAAGCTTCCAAAGCACCATAACATGTCCAATGATCTATTGCATATTTTCTGATAGAATTCAGTTAGTTACTTTTTGAACTTTGAAAGCAAAAATACAAATGTAATTCTCTTCAGTTTCCATTTTGCTTTAGCTGACCTCTACAAGTGTTTTTACACACAGCATTCTATAGTCAACTCAACACAGTTTGTGAGCGTCGCCCACAGTAATAGTAACAACACTGGCAGGTAAAACAACAAATATTAAGGGTCTGAGCATACTTAAACTCAATTTCTCTCAGGGGAATCCTAGTAGAGCCTTAGCAGAAATTTTGAATCATTCGAGTGACTAGTGAATGGTTTGATTCCGTTCACCTTAACACCCGTTCATTCCCCAAGACGCGTTGCATTTTGTGTATTGAACTATTTAATGACGCCTTCTGTAAGGGTTCATAATTACACCAGTTTGTGGCGTTTGCATTATGGGATAGCCTTTGAATTAATCACTTAAAAGATCGGTTTAAAGTCCTTCACCAAATCATTTTTTGATTTCAGATTTCCTTTTGTGTGCTGGGGATATTGCATTGCAAATATTCCTGTTGTCTTAGTATATGCAAGTCCACAAATTATTTAATTATAGGAATGCATTTGCAGTAGAAATAGTCTTTGATGCAGTAGTGTTAGCCTTACATAGGCTAACAGTCAATTTATTGATCACATTAAAGGAGGGTACATCAAAAGAAACGTTCTTTGATCAAGCTTTGTACTTCAGCTTATCTTTAACAGCATTTTGGTCCTTACTCAAATACAAGCAAGCAATCAGCTGACATCACTGAACATAAGACTCTAGTTTCTTCACCACCTTCCCCTTTAGTTTCTTTTGTTGGAGCAGGAGGTCAACATACAGACAGCGATCCATAACAGTTGAAGCACAGAGAAGTCCACCATGTAGAGCACCAGAGTAACCAGCGGAGAAAACATCTTGCCCTGAGGTGAAACAAAACGCCTTCATATAGGAAACTTTATATTCCAATAACATTTGATTGAAACTTTTAATGGAGTATTACCTGTCAGATAGAGGTTCTTGACAGGTGTGTTGCACCTGGTCATGGCAATGTTCAGAGGCTGGCATCTCTCCAGACTGTGCTCTGCAGGCAGCATAGACCCATATGAGGCCCCCAGTCCATACATGGCAATGGGAGTGACAGCATGCAACATTGCCAACTACAAGAAGTCACAAAGACAAATCATTTAAGCCACATGATTACCGTTTTGTAGCTTTGCTACGGTCATTTAAGCAGCACTCATAACCAAACTTTACCTTCGCTTTCAGCTTTGGGAAGTGAACGCAAACCCAGTCAAAGAGATGATTAGCAAATCTCATCTTGTATTTTTCATAGTCTTCACCCCTTTCAGTCTCACTGATGTTGTTCCACTGTTCAAACCACTTTGGGTTGACCATAGTGTGGATCACCATACGCGACTGCCCTAAAACACAAACCATCCATAATGACTTAGTTGGTTCGTTTATATTAATGGTTTTGGATGTGCAATACAATGCGATATTTAACCTGGGAAACGAGTGCATGAAGTGGGATCCTTAGCAGAGGGGAAGGAAACGTACATCATGGGGATGTTGTCAGGTGCAACATCCTTGTCTGAATCGAAGTACTCGTCCATCCTAAACCAAAGCAAATTGTTAGCGAATATAGATGCGCTTTTAAAACAAGAAAGTGATGTACATGTACGCTTACATTTCATCCATATTGTTGCTCTTATAGAGTCGCATGTTAGATGAAGAGATTCCCAGTTCTTCCATAGTTGCATTAAAGCCTGCAAACACTTGGAAAAATCCTTTGCCTGGTTTCAGAGTATTCATATAGTCTAGGGCCTCTGGGAGAAGCAGATGTACATGTTACCCCCAGAAAAATCTACCCAGCGATACAGAACTTAAGAGTTGCAATACCTTGTACTACGCTTGTATTAAAGATATTTAGCCACTTACCAGGACTTGTCTGGATCTCTGGAGGCAGAAGCTTCTTGAAGGTGGTAAACATGCCAGCACCAGAAATCGTCACAGGAGCCTGAACTTCAAAATCTCTACCTTTGGCCTTTACAGTCACTCCTGGTCAAAAAGAACATGGCGATAACCCTCATTTTGTGCATCAGCAATAGAATAGAACACAATATACTTTCAAAGATGACACTGCTCATATAGAGTAACACACCACATGCATTTCGTTTTCCATCAGCTAGAATGCTGGACACAGGAGCATTGACTAGGACTTTCCCTCCATTCTTCTCCAAAACCTGAACGATGTGGTACGGGATCTCACTGGCACCGCCTTTAGGATAGTACACGCCACGCTTGGAATGGTGCAGGAAGAGGGCGTCGATCATGCAACTGGATTTTTTGGGTGGGACACCTAGGAGAAACCGTATTCTAGTTAAAACACTAGAAATGCATTGAACAGGATTGGACTCTTACCATAAAATATTTGAGAAAACACTGTGAGGAGGTCCTGGTTGCTGGTAAGAGACTTGACTACATCTGTTGTGCTGGTGCGGGAGTATCTGAAAATTGGGGATATTGAATCAGCGATTCCACTCCGCAGGATGAAGCGAGCAAACCAGAGTGGAAACATCTTCAGCATACACAGCAGATGGATTTTCTCAGAACAGATCTAGGGAAGAGACAATTTACAGGACACTGAATGCCAACCACTAATGTATGATAAATACAAAGCTTTAGAACTCAACAAATACCTTCATGATTTTGAAGAGCTCCTCCACTGCTTTAGTATCATTGGGAAACTGCTTCTTAAGATGAGCCTCCATCTGTTCCTTACCTTTGTAGATGGTGTATTCTTTACACTGAGCTCCTGTACCAATAACAACAGTGTCCACATGGGAACCCTGCTCAGCAAAATGCACCTGGCCATCGGTAATCTGATCCAATGCAACCTTCAGGAAGCTGTTCTCATGAAGTTGTCCCAAATAATGGAAGCCTGACAAAAACATTCAGAGTAATTCATCAAAGTCAAGATATTTAGCTTTTGAGCATTTACATAGCTCAATGAATATCACTGAGGGCATCTTACCATAGTCAAACTCAAAGCCTTTTTCAGTGAAGGTCTTACACAGGCCTCCGGCCTGTTTATCTTGCTCCAGCACCAGGACTTTCTTTCCTAGTTTGGCTAAAACTGCTGCTGTCGTTAAACCACCAATACCGCTACCAATCACAATGATGTCCAGGTTTTTGGGTACTTCAAATTCATCAAACTCTGTAAGCCAAGAAGTAATGTTAGCTGGCAGTAGCCATTTGTCACTTGCACTACAACACTTTCAAACTAAAGCTTACATGCCTTTCCGTAGAAGTCTGTCTTTTTTGTTTTTGTCTACAACTAGGGGGCCTAGAGGACTGATGGCCCCTCTGCAAAGACCACTTCTCCTGCCAAACAGATACCAGTATGTCCCACGAGCCCAGTCCACAAGCCATTCTAAGAAAAGCAGAATCCACCGCATCTTCAGTTGCTAGAAAAAGATCAGCTAGGAGATTCACATTTAATAAGGTATTGAAAACTCAAAGAGCTCTTTCCAGAGACTGCCACCAAGAATTTAAAGCTGGTGATTGAGTTAAGGCCTTATTTCTTAGTCTAAATTGTGGGTGGAGAGAATTAGCTTGCTTGACTACTATTGGTGTGACTTGACTCAATTAGGTTAGCAGACTAGTCCATCAGAGATCCATTTTCCTGCAGAGTTCATCTCCAACCTTAATAAAACACACCTGAACAAGTTCATCACGGTCTTTAAGATCCCTAGAAAGTCACAGGCAGGTGTGTTTCATCAAGGTTGGACTTAAATTCTGGAGGAAAATGGATCTCAGTTTCTTTAATATCATTTTATCTATATTTGGATGATGAATTATAGTAAATTGTTTTGAATGATAAAATCAGTTTTATCATTCACTGATTTACTTTCAATTTTAGGAGCAGATTGTTGTAAAGTGATAAACCTGCACCACTGAATTGTTTGAATGATACAGAGCTGACTTTGCAAGACAAGTCATAATGCTTGGGAAGCGTACACTTTTATTTGCTGATTATCAACACTGAAGAAGGCAAATATGTTTGTGCTGGGTGATGCATCATGCATATGTATAAATGTTAAAATGTTAAAATATTAAAATTCACATGTGAGATAAGAACCACATACACTGGTTGCTTTTGTAAGCAAAATAACAAAGCACCATAACATTGCTGCATTATTTATTATTTCTCTCATATTTCTGCTCACAAAGGTAGATAGCATTTTTGTTCAGCACTAACAGAACATAATGAAGGGGTGACCATCACTATACGCGCGTTTCCATTACCCTTCAAGATGCGCAAATTTAAATTGCGAATTGAAAATACGCGCAATGGAAAAACTCCATTAATCGCAAAAAAGTTTTTTCGCTCGCATGAGGTGGTTTTTCAGGCAATTCGAAAAAGGAATATTTCGCGAAACTGCAATGGAAACGGCTTTTTCGCATTTACAGGTCACATGGCACATGTAAAAAGTCATATGATCATTCTTCAATGTATTATATACTCCAAGAAACACTTCATACGTAGCCGTTCTCAAGTATAAGGGGCTTCCCCTGATATTAATGCTTACTGTGTACGCTGCACACATCTGCTGCGTGTAATGGCTCCGACGCGGTCACCGGAGCTGATGTTATGTTTATCCAAGCAGCACCGCACACCTTTCTGAAGCGGCTCTGCTTCTGTAAAGATACACGCATACGCCTCTTTCGATGAAATAAAGCCAAAATCCGTCCAAATCCCACCTAAATCCGTTGCCATGATTTATAAGTTTTGCGCAAATCTGTAATGGAAACACGCCTTATGTCGCACTAATTTCAAACAGAGCATTTGAAGTGAGCACATTGTAGGGAGCAGGCCAATCAGAGTCTGGTGGAGTTAATTCCAGACTTCTATTTTCTCCATTCTGAGGGAAAAGCAGTGAAGTGACCATTTAAAATAAACATATTTGGTTACCCGGATGCGCGGCGATATCAGCGATACTCGGATGTAAACAACAGCATGGATTGCACAGTAAATGTACTACTGAATACATTGTTTTGATCATTTATGCTGTCTAGACCACAGAAAAAATTGTGGAGACTGCTAAATCATATAGAGAAGGACTTAGTAAGCAGAAAAGGGCACGATATTTTGAAAACTAAAGTTAATAGGTAGTAAAGATACATACCAGCGGTATTAATTGCGATTAGACTAATTAAAAAAAAATAAAATTAATACTATTAGCCTAATATTTTTACCTGACCGGAAATGATAAGAACAGTCACGAATGTTGTCAAGATTCTTGGCATGGAAATCCTGGTTCAGTCTGGCCAACCACAGACCTATTTTGTTCCTCAAACAGTTTTTTTCACTCTTCTCCTTGATTTGTTATAGCTTTTCGCAGTATATAGTTGTCACACCCCTGGACTTTCTAGTTGGTTTCTCCCATCATTTCCCCCTGCAGCCCTGTGTGTTTTGGTCTCTCCCTCATTGTCTGCACCTGTGTGTGTTAATCAGTCAGTGTATATATAGCGTGTGTTTTCCCTCTTGGTTTGTTGGATGTTAAATGTTACTTCCCTGTGTTCCTGTTCCTGAGCTTCTTTGTGGATTATTAAATGTATTTTGTTTATTTCTCGTCTTCGTCTGTCTGTTCCTGCCTGCAGCGTGACAATAGTAAGTTACTCCTAATGTTTTTCCTGGTTCAACTGAATAGTACAGCCCAAAACATGACAATAATTGACTATTTTCATCAGGAACAATCCGCAAAATATGCGAGTTTCCTTACGTTTAGTGGCATTGTTTACTTTCAGTGCAGCCAAATTGGCCGATTGATGACGCATCGTAACACAAATCATGTATAAGTAGCTGTCTTAAGTTCACTTACCTCTTGTTTAAAAACAGGTTGCGTTCTAAGTTTCCCTCACCAAACTACAATGCGTAACTGAATTAGTAAATAAACCAGAATTAATCTTTTTGTTGAACAAAACCAAAAGATTCGATTCTCTTGATTGTCAACGCTTAGGATTCTTATTCTTGTTGGGTTCAACTCCCAGCTCTGTTAACTTAAGATTTATTTACTTCAGTACAGTCTCTTTGTGTGACACTTAACATTACCAGATTACAGACTTTCAAAAAGTTGTATCTTGGCCAAATTATGTCCTATCCTAACAAACCACACATCAATGGCAAGCTTATTTATTCAGCTTTCAGATGATATATAAATCTCAGTTTCAAAAAATTGACCCTTATGACAGGTTTTGTGCTCCAGGGTCACATATATGTGTGTACTGTGTTTAATTATGTGTAAATGCTTGTATATATTTAAGAAAAATATGTTGTTTATATATAAAAATATTTATATCAATTATAAGAAAATAAATCTATACATGTAAATACATGTAAATATTTTCAAAATATATGCTGTATGTGTGTGTGTATTTCTATATACATAAATATACACAATATACACACATTATGTAAACAAAAACTTTTATTTTGGATGCAGTTAATTGTTTGACAGCACTTTTATATATATTTATATATATATAAGCTTTGCACTTGAGCTTATCTTTGTTTAACAGCATTTTGGTCCTTACTCAAAGCAAACAAGCAAGCAGTTAACATCACAGAACATACACGGGTTTGACTGATATATCCATCTGAGTAGCCCTTTCACATATTTTATACTTTTTTCACTCTAGTTTCTTGACTGCCTGCCTCTTCAGCTTCTTTTGGAGGAGCAGAAGGTCAATGTAAACACAGTGATCCACAACACTTGAAGCACAGAGAAGACCACCATGTAAAGCACCAGAGTAACCAGCGGAGAAAACATCTTGGCCTAAGATGAAACACAAAAAAACACATTTGTAAGTACACGTGTCGCTAATATGCCACTTAAATATTCAATATTTACTAATTGGGCAATAAGCTGTTAGATATTTATTAATAAAAGCAGCTAATCCAAGAAATCGCCTTCCTACGCTGATGTGCTCATGTAATGTCTTGTCACTCAAACTCTGAGTATTACCTGACAGGTAGAGGTTCTTGACAGGTGTGTTGCACCTGGTTATGGCAATGTTCAGAGGCTGGTATCTCTCCAGACTGTGCTCTGCAGACAGCATGGATCCATGTGTGGCTCCCAGCCCATGCATATTGATGGGAGTGACTGCATGCAGCATCACCAACTACAAAAACAGATCTTTTTTTGTCTCTGCTTCTTCAATTTTATCACAGTTCAGTTATTAAGCAGCACTCAAAAATGACACAGGACTGATTTACCTTCTCTTTCAGCTTTGGAAAGTGGATGCAAGCCCAGTCAAAGAGATGATTAGCAAATCTCATCTTGTATTTTTCATATTCTTGTCCTCTTTCAGTCTCACTGATGTTGTTCCACTGTCCAAACCACTTTGGATTGACCATAGTGTGGATCACCATACGTGATTGTCCTAAAAATGCGAATAGATACAAATAATTTTGAGTCGTTGTCCTGACTGTATAAAACTTTGAAGAACAATGCAAAGGACATATGAGAAACCTGGGAAACGGGTACGCGAGGTGGGATCCTTTGCAGAGGGAAAGGAGACATACATCATGGGGATGTTATCAGGTGCGTCCTCCTTGTCCAAAGCAAAGTATTCTTCCATCCTAATCATTATATACACATATTAAGATTTACTCTCATCACTGTTAACATAAGTACTTTAACAGCATTGAAGAGTGAACAGTGCACTTGTGCACCTACATTTCATCCATGTTGTTGCTCTTATAGAGTCGCATGTTGGATGAAGAGATGCCCAGTTCCTCTTTAGTGGCATTAAAGCCTGCAAACACCTGGAAAAATCCTTTGCCTGGTTTCAGAGTATGAAGATAGTCCTTGACTTCTGTAAGGGGCAAGAGATGCATGCGTTACCACACACCATCATATGACCATTCATGAGCTTTTAAGTGCATAGTACTGCACATATTGAAGATGTTCACTTGCTTACCCGGATTTGCCTGAATCTCTGGAGGCAGAAGCTTCCTGAAGGTGGTGAACATGCCAATGTTTGAAATGATCACAGGAGCCCGAACTTCAACATCTTTACCTTCGCTCTTCACAGCCACTCCTGCTCAGACAAAAAACAATGCATTTTAAGAATGCAAATATGTGACCCTGGACCACAAAACCAGTCATAAGTAGCACAGGTACTATAGCATTTTTAGCAATAGCCAAAATATATTGTATGGGTCAAAATTATTAATTTTTCTTTTATGCCAAAAATCATTAGGAAATTAAGTAAAGATCATGTTCCATAAAAATATTTTGCAAATATATCAAAATGTAATTTTTGATTAGTAATATGCACTGCTAAGAACTTCATTTGGACAATTTTAAGGGTGATTTTCACAGTATTTAGATTTTTTAGCACCCTCAGATTCCAGAATTTCAAATAGTTGTATCTGTATATCCTAACAAACCATACATCAATGGAAAGCTTCATTTATTCAGCTTTCAGATTATGCATAAAACTAAATTTCAGAAAATTGACCCATATGACTGATTTTGTGGTCCAGGGTCACAAATGTCATGGAGAAACCATTGAACATTCATTGTTGTCTCAGGATCAGACCACAAACTCACCACATGCATTTTGCTTTTCATCAACTAGAATGCTGGACACTGGAGCATTGACCAGGACCTTTCCTCCATGCTTCTCCAAAAACTGGATCATGTGGTATGGGATCTCACTGGCACCACCCTTAGGATAGTACACGCCACGCTTGGAGTGATGTAGGAAGAGGGCATCGATCATGCAACTGGCATTTTTTGGTGGGATACCTTCAGGAGGAAAACAGTGATTCCAGTTAAAGGGGATCTATTATGCAAAAATCACTTTTATAAGGTGTTTGAACAGTTGTGCGGCTGCAGTGTGTAAAAATAACCAGCCCATAATGGTAAAAATCTGCCCACTTCTTTTTTTATAATCCCAGTAAATCATAAACCGTCTATATGAACAAGCAATTCCAGATTTCTCTCTACGTACACGTCATCGTAGGGAGAAAACCCACCCAAGGCTAATACTGCTAAAGCTACCATTGTCTCTGCCTGTTTTCACTGATGCTGCTGCCTTCACATGCTACCAGAATGATTGTTAATAGAAATGTGGTAGTTGAAAATTGCATATGAAAGCAATGTGAAGTTAAACGCCTGAATTTGTCGAGCTCATAATTACAAGTGGGACTTATAAAGTTTGTGATAGCACGCAATGGCACCACGAGACCAGCTATGTTGTTATTTTTATCGTGCCATGCTCCCCGTCTGTGTAATTCATAAACACGCATTTATTATGCACAATACAATCAGATGACTGACTTTTAAACCGATTCCGGTTTGAACATATAAGCCTGTTTTGTTTTTGCCAGCCCTTGAAGCTCCGCCCTCTTCTGAAAAAGTGGGAGAGAGCACCAGCTCATTTGCGTTTAAAGGGACAAACACAAAAACGGCGCATTTTGGCTCATACGCTATAAAAGTGGCAATTTTAACAAGCTACTGTATAAAAAACAATCTGTTGGGTATTTTGAACTAACACTTCACATACACACTCTGGGGACATTAGACTTATTTTACATCTTGTAAAAAGGGGCATAATAGGTCCCCTTTAAAGCTTATCAAAAAATGTACTCAATAAGTTGGGAATAGAATAGACATTTCTCCTCTCACCATAAAATATTTGAGAAAACACAGTGAGGAGGTCCTGGTTGCTGGTGAAGGACTTGACCACGTCTGTTGTACTGGTGCGGGAGTATCTGAAAATTGGAGAGATCAAGTCTGCGATTCCACTCCACAGAATGAAGCGAGCAAACCAGAGTGGGACCATCTTCAGCATACACAGCAGATGGATCTTCTTGGAACAGATCTATTGGGAAACAATTGAGACTTTTATATAGAATTTACAGTGCATTTAAAGGCCATACTCAGTGGTATTTACAAAAAACGTTAACAGTCATTGAATAAGTACCTTCATGATTTTGAAAAGCTCCTCCACTGCTTTAGTATCATTGGGAAACTGCTTCTTAAGATGAGCCTCCATTTGCTTCTTGCCACTGTAGATAGTGTATTCTTTGCATTGTTTGCCTTTACCAATAACAACCGTGTCCACATGGGAACTCTGCTCAGCGAAATGCACCTGGCCATCGG
Organism: Labeo calbasu; assembly: GCA_019740295.1. NCBI lineage: Eukaryota > Metazoa > Chordata > Actinopteri > Cypriniformes > Cyprinidae > Labeo > Labeo calbasu. The sequence continues at coordinate 27,479 of JAHKKF010491622.1, forward strand.
TGATCAGATCCAATGCAACTTTCAAGAAGCCATTCTCATGAAGTTGTCCCAAATAATGGAAGCCTTTAAGACAAAAGTACATCTTGCAATTGTTAAAATACATTCAGCATTTCATCATACAATCATTTAGCTCAATTTACACATTGCTGAAGGCATCTTACCACAGTCAAACTCAAAGCCTTTTTCAGTGAAGGTCTTACACAGGCCTCCTGCCTGCTTGTCTTGCTCCAACACCAGGACTTTCTTTCCTAGTTTGGCTAAAACCGCTGCTGCCGTCAACCCACCGATACCGCTACCAATCACGACAACGTCTAGGTTTCTGGGCACTTCAAACTCATCAAATTCTGTAGGTTAAGAAATGGATGATTAGTCAGTGTTATACATGTTTGCATTCAAGTTGTTTTACAATTTAATCCCTCTGAACTGAGGCTTGCTTACCTTTTCGAAGCACTCTGTTTTTTTTCTTTTCATCTATAGTTAGTGGGCCTGGAGGGCTGATGGTCCCCCTGCACAGTCCACTTCTCCTGCCAAACAGGTACCAGTATGTGCCACGAGCACAGTCCACAAGCCATTCAGAGAAGAGCAGAAACCACCTCATCTTTAGTTGCTGGAAGAAGAAGAGCAGTTGAAGTGCAGCTGGTGAGTGATTTGGCCTCTGTAAGGTGAAGAAAGCTCAAGCAGTGGATCTTTCCAAAGCCAGGAGTCTAGTGCTGGTGGTTGAGTGCAGACCCTATTTATTAGTCTAAATTGTGGGTGGAGAGAATAAACATGTTTTATCAATATCAGTGCATTGGCGTACCTTGAATTAATCAGATTCGCAGATGATTGCATTTAGTTGCTTGTCATGGTAAGTAACAGTCTTGCATAAAATGAAGGTCAGTGTAAGAATGCATTTTTTTGTTATCTTTTAGATAAAACACCTTGATTGTTTGTATGGATTTAAGGGAAATGTTATACATAAATATCAGCTTCCTGGAGACAGATCTTAAAACACAAACCCATGGTCGTTCTCTTCAATATTGTTTTTTTGTACTTTGTTCAGATATTTTAAGTTGTATGTGACAAATTGTTTTGCAAAGGCTGCAGAATTGCAAGACACCCCACTAACCAAACAACTGGGGAATCAAATCAATGTTTTTTAGGACAGTGACCAAACTGCCATTCCATATAGTGGCACTCAGTTATCAACACTGAGGTCTTTGAGAAGCAGGATTTTTAGAGTATTAAAGATATTAAATATTATAGACTATTAAATGCACTCAGTTTTAGTATCAGAAGCTTTATGACCAAGAACATTTTTAGTAATTTCAATATATA
>JAHKKF010491631.1:0-13450 GCA_019740295.1 Labeo calbasu
TAAAGCAGCCTCGACCAGAATGAGATGATTTTTGCAGAGCTGATTTTGGCAAGGTAAAAAGGGTGTTGTTTTACACAACCATTGAGAATTTTTAACCAGAGTATATTATAGACTTTTCATTAAGACCCTAAAGAATCATATCAACTTGTGAAAAATGGCCTTCCGATGACCCCTTTAAATAGATTTGTAATTACACATTTGTAATGATGAAGTGACAATTCAGTACATTTTAAATATATTGAAAATCACCCTATAGTTACAATAATAAAGTATTTAACATGTGCTTTAATTTGATAGTCAACACAAAAAAATAAAGTACAAAAGATTTTTAAAGATCTAAAATTTACTTTAAATTAAAACTTGTAATTTTGACATGATTACAAATTGCACTTTTAAAGTGTGTTGAGAAACATGAAAATAAACTCTGAAGTACACTTAAGTGGTCTTTTATTTTATTAATATAATATTATCTGCAAGTATGGTTTCCTAAAAATATACTTTCAAAATTTGAAGTACACTACAAGTACACATTCAGTGCAATTAAAGGTATAGTTCTCCCAAAAATGAAAATTAACCCATGATTTACTCACCCATCCTGGGTGTATATGACTTTCTTCTGTCAGACGAAAACAATCAGAGATATATTAATAAATGTCCTGGCTCTTGCAAACTTTATAATGGCAGTGAATGGCTGTTGAGATTTTAAAGCACAATAAAGTGCATCCATCCATCATAAAAAGTGCTCCACACAGCTCTGGGGGTTAACAAAGGCCTTCTAAAGCAAATCGATGCATTTGTGTAAGAAAAATATCCATATATAACACTTATTTAAACTGTAATCTCTAGCTTCCGCTAACTGTCGTACACACGTTCATTAGAGTGGTGTTCCAGTGGATTACATAGGATGTAGGCATAGTGTAATCTCCAGTGAGAATATGCTAGTTTTGTTTACAGCAAGGGGAAACCTCATTTTGTACTTCTAATTCGTGAACAGTGTTTTGTTTGCTCTTTCCTCCATTCGTCACTTCTCACTGGAGTTTATGCTACGCCTACGTCCAACATCATCCACTGGAACGCCACTCTCTTGTGAACGCGAGTACGACAGTTAGCGGAAGCTAGAGATTACAGATGTCAGAAGGCCTTTATGGAGGGATCCACTTTATTGGACTTCAAAATCTCAACAGCCATTCACTGCCATTATAAAGCTGGGAAGAGCCAGGACATTTTTTAACATAACGCCGATTATATTCATCTGAAAGAAGAAAGTCAAATACACCTAGGATGGCTTGAGTGTGAGTAAATCATTCGGTAACTTTCATTTTTGGGTGAACTATCCCTTTAAGTGCATTTCTTTTTTGATAAAAAAACAATCACCTAAAATAAATATCTGACTACAAAATGAACAGTGAAGAGTAAATTGGTTGAGTCCTGAATCAGACTGAATAAATTAATCGTTTCATAGCCAGTTCAATTAAACTGAAACTTCTCAACACTAAACAACACTAAACAAGCTCATAAAAGCCATCATGTTCCAACTACGCAACTATTCAACAACGGTACTGGTGACTGTGACTCCATCTTTGCTTTTACCAATACAAGCACATCAAAATACTCTGGCTAAATCTGAGAGATTAACTAGTCATTATCAGATCACAGTGATCACAGCTTGGTTTAACCAAGTGCTGAGGACTGTGATTCACACGAGTACAATTGGCCGTGTCTGGACTCCTGCCTACCTAAAAGCAAACTGCACCTGCGTCACTTCAGATCAGCTCAGGACAGAGAAAGCTGATCTAACAGTGAGAGCAGATGCTCCATCACAAACACACAAAATTATAAAACTGCTGAAGTCTATTTGTTCCTCAGACTCTCATCTGTGCCTCCACATTTAGAACTATATAAACAGTGCACAGTAGGTCCGATACTATTAGCCGATACTATCACTATTACTACTGTACCCTTGTGCTTAATTGTATTAAACGTGCACTTACGTTGTACTCAAAATATCCATAGTATATGTTTAAAGAAATGTATTTTATTTTAAGGTGTCCTTGTTACAGTGTAATTGAAGTGTTCAGATGCAGAAGCCTCTAAATCCGTCTGACATTTTTCTTTAAAATTAGCATTTCTCAGTACTTCTGATTGGGCTGAGGCTTGAAGTAAAAGTATTTGATGGACGTACACTGTGTTAGGAGCATTCACTCAGTATCATTATCTAATTATTGACCGAGATGGCTATTAGCTGGTTTTGCATCTGAACTCTTCAATTATACATTTAAGTAATGAGTAATATTAATTAACTACATGGTTAGAGTTAGGATTAGGGTTTGGCTTAGGGTCATTTGCATGTAATTATGCATAATTAATTGTTATTATAATAGTAAGTACATGTAGCATGTGTAACAGACACTTTAAAATAAAGCGCTACCAAGTCTTCATCATTACAAATATATTTAAATACATCACATACAAGTTTCTATATAAATGGCATTAAATTTTAGTTTATTATAAATGCTTGTCAGTAAATTTAACAGTACACTTTAACCAAATTGCAAAGACAAGTAATTATGACATTAAATAAAGATGTACTTAAATCCCACTTACTGTATGGCAAAAAAGCACTCTAAAGTTCAGCTAAATGTGTTTAATATTAATACATTTTCATTTAACTGCAAAAAAAAGTGTCTGAATATTCTATATATTCTTTTACAGTATATTACTTCCATAATAAGTACTTTAAGTGTGCTCAAAGGGAAGTGCTTAAAATATTAGAAGTTTGATCCTAAATATTAAGATTTGGCAAGTAACTCATCTAGTGACCAATCAGAATGTTCTAGCAAAGCCCCGCCCCCCTTTGTTACTGTTGCTGTGTTGGACAAACCAAGGTGCTCTCACGCCACACATCAATAAAAATACATAGCGGAGCCACCGACAGACAAGACAGAGCAGGTTACTTTATGCATGAATCAAGGTCTCAGCTTTCAAATTTTGTTATTTTGAAAGAAATTCAAGTAATGAACAGTGTTTTGTGACTCTTAAATGACTCATGACAGATCGTTGTAGTGTTTCAGTTCAAGCGGCACGTGAACCAATCATCTCTTTACTAGTTATAGCATGAAATAAACATGAATGAACATAAATACACACCATTTTTCAAGTTCAAGTCCACCGAATTTAATCTACTCTCCAGTCTGGTTTGTTTGTCGGATAAAAATGGCAGATTCTGTGTTATGACTGGTCAGATCACCCATCAATCAAACTCCCTGTGATAAGTCAGTTGCATAGCAAAATACTAAAATGACCTGTCAACATCCTAACAGATTGGCTACAACTTTGCCACAGGATAAGAGGGATCAGTCAAAATGCATGTTATTGTTTAATACTGACCTGAATAAGATATTTCATATAACAGAAATGTTTACATGTAGTCCACAAGAGGAAATAATAGTTGAATTTATAAAAATGACCCTGTTTAAAAGTTTACATACACTTGATTCTTAATACTGTGTTGTTACCTGAATGATCCACAGCTGTGTTTTTTTGTTTAGTGATAGTTGTTCACGAGTCCCTTGTTTGTCCTGCACAGTTAAACTGTCCGCTGTTCTTCATAAAAATCCTTCAGGTCCCACAAATTGTTTGGTTTTTCAGCATCTTTGTGTATTTAAAACCTTTTCATCAATGACTGCATGATTTTGAGATCCATCTTTTCACACTGAAGACAACTGAAGGACTCATATGCAACTATTGCAGAAGGTTCAAACACTCACTGTTGCTTCAGAAGAAAACACGATGCATTAAGAGCTGGGGGTGTAAACTTTTGCACAGAATGAAGATGTGTACATTTTTCTTATTTTGCCTAAATATCATATTTTTTCTCGTCTCTTAATGCATCGTTTTTCCTTATCAAGCATTAAAGAGTGTTTGAACCTCCTTTTAAACCTTCAGCTGTATATCTCATTGTTCCAAATCTCTCATGCAAAACTATTTTTGGCGAACGTTTTTCCGTGCATATTACAGACAGGTCAGAAGCTGGCATGAGTGCAGACTAAACTGGTACATCTCACACACACACCGCCCCTCCCCCACCAGATCTCCACACAGACCATGGGATCCTAAAACGCACATGCACATACATGCAGCATCCCTCCCCCAACACAGCCAATCTTTATAATTCATCCTCTCTGTCAGGACTGGCTGAAGGAAAGGGGGTTGGTACAGCGATACAGCAGTGACCATGGAAATGATGCCCATGAGCACAGGAATCAGACCGGCTGCTTCCTACTCACACAAATACACACACACACATGCCGACAGCCAATCAATGACATCACAGGCTATCTAAAGTGTGTGAAAAGACAAAGATGGATGCATGTACTATAGTCTATCTGGTGTAGGATTTATTTTGAAGCCATTTTCATTTAAGTAAATTTTTACAAATAATTACAAAGAAATGGCAGCTAACATATTGAATTAAAAATGACATAATTTACTGAAAAATTAACCCCTTGACCTGGGGTTAATAGTTTTAATTCTGGAATAAACAATCACACTTTATGAGTCCTGTCAGAATTGGAGCGCTAAACTAAATAATGCTTGTATATATTATATATTATATATGTATGCTTTTTAAATATTTAAATGGGAGCTTAGATGACTGTGATGACAGTGATAGCCAAACACATGATTTAGCTCACAATGACCTGTACCATGATAATAGATTATTACAAACTGCATTAAAGCTACTTATTTATGTTATTACTACTTATCAACATGGAACCTTATGAGTCAGAGGTGATCACATATGTGACCCTGGACCACAAAACCATTCATAAGGGTTAATTTTTTGGAATTGAGATTTATATATTGTTTAAAAGCTGATAATAAATAAGCTTTCCATTGATGTGTGGTTTGTTAGGATAGGACAATATTTGGCCGAGATACAACTATTTGAATATCTGGAATCTGAGAGTGCAAAATAATCAAAAGAAAATCACCTTTAAAGTTCTTAGCAATACATATTACTAATCAAAAATTAAGTTTTGATCATTTTACGGTAGTAAATTTACAAAATATCTTTATGGAACATAATCTTTACTTAATGTCCTAATGATTTTTGGTGTAAAAGAAAAAATGATAATTTTGACCCATACAATGTATTTTTGGCTATTGCTACAAATATACCTCTGCTACTTAAGACTGGTTTTGTGGTCCAGGGTCACATACGTGATATAAATATTGTAAAGAGGCATGTAACGGCAGTTTCCACTTTATTAGCGTCTCTCAGTGACGTTGCGTATGTGCAATCCGATGGGAGTCTGTCCCAGTCGTGCCTGTCACATTGCAACAGCTGCTGCGAAGTCTTTTTTGACGTGAGAAGAAAGCTGGGAAATAGGACAAGTGATCTCTAAAGGTTGTATTAGCTGTGGTGATATAAATGGATATTTCTTGCTCTGCATGCCTGAAGGTGAAATAAGAACACAGAGGCTTAGAAAGGGGACGTTTACACAACACCATTTTCAAATAAAAATAAAACCTTTTATGCATTTTGGCCATTTATTTACACAACAGTGCTGTTTTGGGAGCCTGAACATTCTTTTAAAAACAAATTTCAAAGTGCAAATTTTATTGTCTCTGTATAAACTACAAAAACATGAATTTTTGACGTCATACGCACACATATTATGTGTTCAGTCTATGGGTATGTGCAGAGGCATGTGGTGTTTCTACACAAACAGACATTGCCAATTACTGATAATAGTGTTTAAAACTTATCAAAAATGCAAAGGAAAATCTTTTTCATTTTTACTACATAACTGTTGCATAACATACTTTGTATGAACAAATCTCATGTCCAGTCATATTTTAACTTGAAAAAATGGACAGAATCCATAAAAATACAATAGGATAATGCATTTGCATTAAACATGACCATTTAGATGTTTACATTAGTTGCACTGAAAGGTTCTTTACAGAACCCAACAAAAGACCCCACGTTGTAAGCTTTAATTTGTGAGCTGGAGGACTATAGTGGTTTTGGTGTGCAGAAGGGCTGCTTCATGCAGCAGAACTGGGTTAAACATGGTGCTGCGAGAGGCTTTACGTAACATCTCTCTCGATGACAGCCTCTCGTTCTCGTTGCCTCCTCAGGAATCTGGCCTGAGCTCCCAACATGCACTGCGTGCGCTCACACTCTCTCCATTGACTTTAGCGTCGCCGTGCTGCGGAGATGACAAAACACTAAAGAGTGTACACTTGAGAGAAGAGTGGGTGTGGGAGAGGTGGGTGGTGGGAGGAAAAAGACGGGTAATTTGTGTCTGAGTGTGTAATGAGTCACAATGTAGGACTCTTGAAGTTTCATCAAAGCGATATTATCTCTGATTTTGCATGTCCTTTCAAGATGGTGGCAAACTAAAATCAGGTTATTGAAATGTTAGTAATTAATATGCAGCAAATCACATGTATGTGAGTACATCAGCAGTGACACACAACACTGAACCTGTGAGGTACCATATTGCTCTGGGAATTAGTTTCCCCAGGCCCAGCTGTTAGCATGAATCCCAAAGGCGCAAAACATAATAAATACCCTCCAGGAAACATTGTTTTGGCAGGAGATATTAGGCTAATATCAAAAAGTACTTTAAGGATGTAAACAATCATTTGTAAGAAATGGAGTAGGATTAAATAAAGCTGAATTAAAATGCTAAGAGGGGCCAAGAAAATTTGGATAACACTTTATTTCAAGGTGGTGTAGTTGCACATTACATGCACTTACTATACTGTAGTAATAACAGTAAATTATGCATACATATTGTGCATACATAATAAGCGACTAACCTTAAACCAAACACTAATATTAAACTTAAAGGAATAATTCACCCCAAAATTAAAATTCTGTCATTAATTCATCACCCTCATGTCGTTCCAAATCTGTAAGACCTTTGTTTACCTTCAGAACACAAATGAAAATATTTTTGGTGAAATCTGAGAGCTTTCTGATGCAACTACCATGTTCAGTGCCCAGTAAGGACATTATAAAATAGTCCACTGTGACATCAGTGATTCAAACAAATTTTACGAAGCAACGAGTATACTTTTTGTGATTTTTGCTCAACAGTTCTGCTCAGCTCAAAAATTGTTTAATAAAGTAATTGTTTTCTTTGCTTGCTATTTTATTTATATGTTTACTACCTTTCTGGAGCCTGGAATGTAGTAGCTGTCTATGCAGGGTCCGAAAGCTCTCGGATTTCAACAAAAAATATCTTAATTCATGTTTTGAAGATGAACAAAAGTCTTACGGTTTGGAACGACATGAGGGTGAGTAATTAATCACAGAATTTTCATTTTTTGGTGAACTAACCCTTTAATCCTATATTAACTACTAATTAATATTACTCAGTACTTGCTTGTACTTGTAAATAAAGTGTTAAAATAAATGAATGTTAAAAATGCCTTTTATGATCATATCTAAATATTGTTTTTTATTTTTATTTATGTATTTATTTGCACACTATTGTTACACTGAATGACATTTTTTTTCTGGAAATCATGGTAAAAATGTATGAAAGTCATAAAAATTAAAGGATAAAAATAAATATTAGTATGAATTTTAATGTTAGAAAAACAGAACTTTAACCTACATATACAATACATGCTCAACATAATATAAAAAAACAAAAGAGCAAAGAACGTGCATGAAGAAGAAGAGTTTAAAGAGAGAGACAGATCACATTCACAAATCTTACCTCAGGCTTTAAAACAATGCGGTTCAGGTAATTGTATGGTGTTAATTGAACATGCTTACTAGATAAATCCCAATTATATAATGCGACTGTTTAATTATCTGCCATGATAAACATGCCATTTTACAGTATGCGTTTTGGGTAAAGAAGAAAATGCCCCAAATGTCCATATGATTTAAAAAAAAAATAAAATAAAAATCAACCAAAAAAACCCCATCATTATTGCAATATTACTTTATATATTTACTTTGCTTTTACATCCTGAAACATTTCTGTATAAATGATTTCTGGTAACACTTTACAATAAGGTTCCATTAGTTACCTATATTAGTTAACATGAACTGTTTAGGGCTGCAGCAATTCCTCGATTTTATTCGAATATTCGATTTTAAAAAATCCTCAAATGCATTTTGCATATGTCAAGTACCAGAAGTGACGCATTCCACATATAAAACCCATTTAAAAATCATAAAAATCATAATGCTATTAAGAATTAAATATATGCAATGCAAGTTTAATATATTTGCATACATTTTTATTGATTTACATTCATGTAGGTTACGTATGTGCATCTCAGAGCGGCTCCGTTCACAGTAAATGTTGCTACACAAACTGTTATCATTTACATGTGTGCAGCATCTCAAACTCCATCTCTGCATATTGTTGTGAGTTTGGGTTTATTATAACAATAATCTGGCAACGCAACATGCGCCATTTCATCATATTTGTACGGTAAATCATTTCTAAACCTACGCAAACGCAGAATATATCATTATCTTTCTCAATATGCTAACTAGCGCAATTTCAAAATAAAAGTTTAAACTAAAATAAAAGTGGATATATCTACTGTATATTGCACATTAATGTAAACAATAAAAAAATAAGGTTTGTTTCCTGGCATTTATATCAAACCACTTCACCCAATCCAAATTATCCACTGATTTATTCCGGTTCATATTGACCTGGAAGTGCATCTAATCACTTCCTCTGAGCTACATACATAGATGTGTGAAGAGGAGGCAGTACAAATGACCTTCACACATGGGAGATCTGGGGTTGGGGGGATGAGGAAACTGTTACCTAGCAACAGATACATACTTCCCTCCCCTCCCCTTCACTTCACTTGACTTGGCATGACTGCTTCATCTGACAGCTGCTGGGTTAGTGACATTGGAGCAGAACTAGTCAAAACAGCATGTTGTAATTATAACGCACGTGTCCGTTGCAAGGGTGAGGCGCTGCATAACGCTGTTTACTAGAAAATACAGATTAATGAACAGAAGCTGACCACATGAACATATATTACTGAATATATTGCTTCATAACATTATTCCATGAAAACGTTATTACGTTTTGGCGAAATGGTGGATAAAATGCAAATGAATCTGTATAATCTGCTGATGGCCCAGTGACTGTTATGTTTTGGAATGGACTTTAATGCCTACTTTTTCCTAAATATCACACATTTTCATATGATTCACATCATACAAATTAGTTACGTTTTCCCGTCAGATCAGGTTGTTTATTCTTAAAGGGACAGTTCACCCAAAAATATATATTCTGTCATAATTGCTCACCCTCATGTCGTTCCAAACCTGTAAGACCTTTGTTCATCTTTAGAATACAAATTAAGATATTTTTGATGAAATCCAAGAACTTTCTGACCCTGCATAGGCAAACTACCAAGTTCAAGGCCTAGAAAGATTGCAAGGACATTGTTAAAATATTCAATGTGACATCAGTGGTTCAACCGTAATGTTATAAGGCTACAAGAATACTTTTCGTGTGCAAAGAAAACAAAAATAACAACTTTATTCAACAATTTCTTCCTATCATACAGCTGCCTGTGACTGAGAGATGCACATGAGTTTTTTTAAATGCTAAAAACTAGGTATATTATTTTTCCATGGCAGGTCAAATTAATTTTATATCGAAGCTATTTTATCCTATTATACAGGTGTATACTGTTTTATTCATGTTGGTGAATTGCCAGTGTGCATTTTTTGGCTTAATATCAGATATCAATTATTAAAGTGCTCCTATAATGCCTTTTCAAATATGACCTTTCATGCAGCGTGTCATGTAGCTGTATGTGAACATAAACTATCTGCAAAGCTGTGAAGCCGACAGTGTACGATAAATAAAGTTATTGTCTATCAATAAAAAAGTCTGCTCAAAATTGCCTGAACGAGTCGAATCTTATTCTGTTACGGCTATACGTCACGAGGTAACACATTTGCATAATGTCCGCCCCCGTTCTACGTCGCAAACAACTTGCTCGCCCACAAACACAGTACAATTTCCATGTGTTTTACGTCATGTCGAGAAGACGCTGTATCCTACGCTGTGAGTAAATTTTTTTTATACTCACTTCCAAAAGATGAATCTACAAAGATTGTATTTTCTAGCGATCATTCAAAATACATAGTTGTGTATGTTATGTTGTGTAACAACCCTGCACATCTTGCTAACCGGCTAAATCACGCTTTTGTAGTTCTGTTGTTCAGCTGTTGGCCCGCTGTAGCTTGAGGCAGCTTGACTGTCTGTCTGTCTCATTGGTTGGAGTAATGATAAAGGATGGCGCACAAAGCGGCTTTCACAGCATTCATTTCAATTGCTTGTGCCGCGCGAGGACGGCTTGTTTCTGCGTCAACCACTGGCGCGCAAGGCGCACACGCCGTGCTCAAAGTTCAAATTAGTTGAACTTTTGCCGCTGTGCTTTGAAGGGCTGCACTGAACCCAGCGTAGCGCTTTCCGCGTTCGGTGTAAAAGCCACTTAATGCATTATACAGTGTTGAAGTTTACAACATAGAGGTTTGCCCTGTTCGCTTACATAAGCAAATTGCGATCAACAACATCAACCGTTTCATTGTCAGACTCCGGCTCGATTTGGTAAGGTAAAATCGATGCCATCTTTTCTATGTATTGACAAGTCTACAGGGCTGTCATTCAGTTATGGCGATGGGCGTTTCATTTTCCCAACATGCGCTGTACACGGTAGATCATAAAGGACTGCGCCATCTGACCAATCACAGCAGTGATTGAGAATCAGAGAGTCGTTTACGAATCATTTAGAAATGAGGTAAAATTAAATCTATTTTTGGAGAAAACTAAAGTGCTTTTTGACCTTGCATACATGTAAACCTGTTGTAGGAGACTCATAAAACAATATTAGCAACCTTTAAAATGGCATTATAGGAGCACTTTAAATTAAGACACTGGATATGACCAGAGCAAATAAAAACTGTTTGCTGAACAGTAGGAATAAGTAACTCTGGGGTTATAAAAAGAAAAAAAACTGTCCAAACAAAAGATTGATTTGGCCCTTGTGAGTACACCTGTTCACATTGCGAATGTGTAAACCATTTACGTGGCAGGTAAAGCAAAGTAAAGCTGTCCAAACAGGCCAAATTCAGCAGAAAATAAGAGTGTGGTACAGGAATCCAGGGCACTCTTATAAATTTGTAGCCAGCACAGTTCAGCATATTTCTATTCCTGGTAACTAGTTTAAGGTTATATGACAGAGAAATGAAATGGGCCCCAGCATTTGGCTGTCTACGGGAAATACTAGGTCATGAGGAATTTTCACATACACAGTCCTCACATGCTATCATACGCTATCAAACACTTACATTACATTCTTGATGATTATGCTGCCAGTATCAAACAACCAACCTATATAAGCATCTTGAATTTCATGATTACTTTGTGCCATTTGTTTTGTGATAATTTTTTGTCTCGGTAGGCCAGATATTAATAGTGACTTTAATTTAGCCTTCAGAAGCAAAAATGACATAGGAATACTTCACTCAAAAATTAAGGCAGATGTGGAGCAATGTAGCATTACATCACATGTTCAACAATGGATCCTCTGCAGTGAAACAGCTAATAAAAACATCACAATAATACACAAGTAATCCACACCACTCCATTCCATCCATTTATTTTTTGTGAAGCCAAAAGCTGCATGTTTGTAAGAAACAAATCTATCATTAAGACTTCGAAATGTTCAAAACATTGCTTCTGACTAAAATAAGAGGTCACTATTTGCAGTGAAATGTCTTCTTGCCCGAATCGGGTGAGAAATTTGCACAGATCAAGCACTGTTTATTTTTTTTACATTTTAGTCCAAAACAGTTCTGAACAAATTTGTTGGTGGATTTTGATGAGAGGAGGACAGGAGATGGACTGGATGAAGCATTAACATCAATTACAAACTCATTTTCTGTCCAGAAGCAATGGTCTAAAGTTAAAATCCCATAATGATGGATTTGTTTCTTACAATCAAGCAGCTTTTTATATATAAAGACGTTAATTGATGGACTGGGGTTGTGTGGATTACTTGTGGATCATTGTGATGTTTTTATCAGCTGTTTGAACTCTCATTCTGACGGCACCCATTCACTGCAGAGGATCCATTGGTGAGAAAGTGATGCAATGCTACATTTCTCCAAATCTGTTCCTATGAAGAAACAAACGTATTTACATCTTCGTTAGCCAATTTCCATTTTTGCATGAACTAATCCTTTTAATAAATTCAAATCCTTTCTGTAAATCAGTTCAAACTCTCTATTTCGATGAATGAACTCTGATTTAAGTTGCATGTGGCATTTTTAATATTTTAATACTTTATAAAATATGCAGTATGGTAGATATTGCTGTTCATTTGCATGTGAAGTTACACTAGTGAATATAGTTAAAAATTATTCTTGAGTTAATTTATTTAAAGTGCTCCTATTATGCCTTTTCAAATATGATCTTTCATGTAGTGTCATGTAGCTGTATGTGAACATAAACTATCTGTAAAGTTGTGAAGCCGACAGTGCACAATAAATAAAGTTACTGTCTATCAAAAAAAAAAGAGTCGGCTTACATTTGCCTGAACGAGTTGTCAGGAATTCGAATCTTTTTCTGTTACGGCCACACGTCACGAAGTAACACATTTGCATAACGTCTGCCCACGTTCTACGTCGTGAACAACTTGCCCGCCCACAAACAGAATATTTCCATGTGGAAATCACGACCTGTGGACGCGCATCCCAGACCTGTGGTACACGAGCTTTTGTGCTTAAAAAGTATACACATTTTTATTTTCTGAAAAAAATGACAGATTGTTTCGCTAGATAAGACCCTTCTTCATCGGCTGGGATCGTTTAGAGCCTTTTGAAGCTGCATTTAAACTACTTTCTGGAAGTTCAAAATCGGGGGCACAGTTGAAGTCCATTATATGAAGAAAAATCCTGAAATGCTTTCCTCGAAAACCATAATTTCTTTACGACTGAAGACAGAAAGACATGAAAATCTTGGATGACAAGGGGGTGAGTAACTTATTTGTGAAATTGTTGTTCTGGAAGTGGACTTCTCCTACAGCTTTTGTATTTTCTAATTTGCTGCTTATTACAGTTTTTTTCAATTGCTAACAAGCATTTACCAATACTTGAAGTGCTTTTTCTAAACTCTTAACACAGCAACACACCTACATCACATAATTAGCCAAATTGTTCATTTTCTGGCCAAAACCATATTTTGTTAAATAAATACAAACTCTGCATTTCAAAATGCTGAATACCTTTTTCAACATATACCAACTCTATCAAAACACAGCGAACCCGATTCAAAAACGAGTCATTCGGTCAAAACATTACCACTAGTTTCTATACAACAGAAACATATAGTCAATCATAGCACAGTGACTGTCAAAATACTAACAG
>JAHKKF010491633.1:0-11449 GCA_019740295.1 Labeo calbasu
ATTTTATTTTATTTTATTTTATAATTTTATTTTATTTTATTTTATATTATTTTATTTTTATTTAGGGCTGTCAAATGATTAATTTTGATTAATCGCATGCAAAATAAACGTTTGAGTTGCTTTAAACAAACATTTTACCTAAATTTTATTTTATTTTATTTTATTTTATTTTATTTTAGGGCTGTCAAATGATTAATTTTGATTAATCGCATGCAAAATAAAAGTTTGACTTGCTTTAAACAAACATTTAACCTAAATATTACTATTTTATTTTATTTTATTTTATTTTATTTTATTTCATTTTATTTTATTTTATTTTATTTTATTTTATTTTATTTAGGGCTGTCAAATGATTAATTTTGATTAATCGCATGCAAAATAAAAGTTTGAGTTGCTTTAAACAAACATTTAACCTGAATATTACTATTTTATTTTATTTTATTTTATTTTAGTTATTATTTTATTTTATTTTATTGTATTTAGGGCTGTCAAACTATTGCGGTTAATCGCATACAAAATAAAAGTTTAAAGTTTGCCTAATATATGTGTGTGTGATGTGTGTAATTATTATGTATATATAAATACAAACACATCTACGTATATATTTAAGAAATATTTACAAGTATATGTATTTATTATAATTTTTATATAAATATATAAATAAACATATTTTGTGCATAACATATTTATCTTAAATATATACATTAATTTGTGGGTGTTTATATATGCATATTAATTACACACTACACACACATATACTAGGCAAACTCAAACTTTTTATTTTGTATGCTATTAAACACGTAGTATTATATCCCTGTTCTTCTAAAGCCATATGATAGCATTGTGGAAATAACAGCATAATTTAAAGGAATATTTTTAGGAATAAAAAGCTATTTTCCCCATGCTGTTACAATGAATAATGCTTTCATTCTTCAAGAAGAACACAAAAATACCATAAAAGCAGTGGTAAGACTTGAATAATGGCTTAAATTTCAGGCTGTTCCTCACACAAAGCTATTGTATGTCTTCTGAAGACTTGAAACACAGTGCACGTCTCATATGGTGCTTTTAAGTCATTTTTGCGGCTACAATTTGTCAATTTTCCTTTTGTGTTCCTCAGAAAACAACAGTGTACGGGTCTGAAACGACAAAAGGGACAGTAAATACAGACCAAATTTTAATTTTGGACAAACTTTTCCTGTAATGATGAGAACGTGTTGTTTTAGTGGTTGTGCATGAAAGCAAACAGGCAAGCAAGATCGAGGCAATGACTCAGTCAATAAAGCACAAGTCCCATAGACGAGACCAGCACGGTTTGAATGGGCATTTTTGTGAAGTGCATTAGCTACCATGAAGGGAGAGCGCTTGGCCGGGTCCGTCTGGGCCTTGATGTAAATGTCAACATAATTACTGCAGAAGCCGAAACAATGACCTGTGCAGAGAGAGAGAGCATCGGTCCCGAGGAAACGCGCCATTTACCGCCTCCTTCTGTTTCTTTGATGTCTGCTCTTATCTCTCATCCTCTTGAGTTCACGATAGCTGACCAAGGAAGGAGACGTGTATCTTTTCAGACAGCAAGCCAGCCAAAAATATGTGCATTTTGCCTGCAAGGCCTTTCGATATCTGCTCTTAAAATAAGATATGATGTGGCTCATGCCTATTATGTGGTACTTCATATGCTTGTGCTGTTACATAGAGAAGTATTTCGATAAAAGGGTATAAGAGACTTATGAGAAATTATGCCTGTGGTCAGACTCAGGCAGATTATTGATTACTGACTTGATTACTTACATAATGGTGAAATAATGAAAGGGATGAAAATTAGCTTACATGAGTTTCAGGACAGTAAGAGTTTTAATGTTTTTAACAAAGTCTATTCTGCTCAACAAGCCTGTATTTATTTGATGCAAAAGTGAAATATTTTTCACTATAAAAAAAAAAAACTGCTTTCTATTTGAATATATTTTAAAATGTATAGCATCTCAAGTCTTCAGTGTCACATTCTAATATGCTGATTTGCTGTTCAAGAAACATTTATTATTATTATTATTATTATTATTATTATTATTATCAATATTTAAAATAGTTGAGTACATTTTTTTCAGGATTCTTTGATGAATAGAAAGATTCAAAGATCAGCATGGAGTCAGTACATTTTTTTTTTTATTAAAAATTAGAAATGATACAAATTAATACTTTTATTTAGCAAGGATGCTTTAAATTGATCAAAAGTGATAATAAAGACATTTATAATACAAAAAAAATCTATTTCAGATAAATGTTGTTCTTTTGAATTTTCTATTTATCAAAACAAACCTGAAAATTCTACTCAGCTGTTTTCAACATAATAATAATAATAATAATAATAATAATAATAATAATAATAATAATAATAAATAATATTTTTTGAGAAGCAAATCAGAATATTAGAATGATTTCTGAAGGATCAGTGTTACACTAAAGACTGGAGTAACAATGCTGAAAATTCAGCTTTGAAATCACAGGAATAAATTATATTTTAAAATATATTCAAATAGAAAACAGTTATTTTAAATAATAAAATTATTTCAAAATGTTACTGTTTTTGCTGTACTTTGGATGAAATAAATGCAGGATTGGTGAGCAGAAGAGACTGTTTTTAAAAACATGAAAAATAAATAAATAAATAAATAACCTGGATATAATAATGTGAAACACTGCCATAATGGCTGCTGAACATTTAATCTTGCCATTTAAATATATTTAAAAAAAATTAAAACAGTTATTTTAAATTGTAATAATATTGCACAGTATTACTGTCTTTAATATATATATATTTTTTATATATTTTTATGCAGCCTTAGTGAGAACGAGGTTTGGGGTCAGTAAGTTTTACTATTTATTTATTTATTTGTTTGTTTTTAAATCAAAAACATTTTAAAAATATTTATTTTATAAGAATTCAAATAAATAAATAAATAAATAAATCTTACTGACCCCAAACTTTTGAACCGCTAATATATATTTAATGAAGGGGGTCTCTTACAAGGTTTTTTGGCATCAACGAGTTTGAAAACCCCTCAGTTAAAAAAATATTAATCAAAACTGTCTGAATGGAAAGTAATATTGAGTACACAGAGAAAAAAAAAATGTTTGACAGGATTCCCAGTTAAAACAACATTCCCAAAGAATCATGTTTTGTAACTTGATTAGAGAAAGAATAAATTAAACAACCATCTGGAATATTTCTTAATAAATTGGCGGAGTTGTGGCAACATTGTCTTGTTAGTACTAGTGCCAAAAAATTACGCCATCAGCTGAAAGCGAAATAGTGAAAGGATTCATCTGTATGTTCAAAAGGT
Source organism: Labeo calbasu (assembly GCA_019740295.1). NCBI lineage: Eukaryota > Metazoa > Chordata > Actinopteri > Cypriniformes > Cyprinidae > Labeo > Labeo calbasu. The sequence goes on from JAHKKF010491633.1 coordinate 3,342, forward strand.
GTGTGAATAATGAATCCGAATTCTGAAAGGCACGGAAAATGAATGACGCATTCTGCGGAGCTACTAAAGGGACATGGTTAGCTGCTTGCTAGCGGTAGACTGTTACATTACATCACATAGAATTTCACTTACCAAATACACAGAGTAAGGAAAGGTGACTGATAGGACGATGGCGAATGATCTGCAGATCCTGAGCACCAGTAACAAACATCTAGTTTTGTAAATTGTGTGGTAAGTACTTGCACTTTGTACTATATACAGAGTATGTGTGATCGCGAATCTTGAAAGTGAAAGTAAAAAGCAAGCACACATTCAAAAGCTCCCTGATGCCTGCAATTTATATGCAGTATAATTACCCAACAATATAACTGCAAGAGGAAGCATTAAATATATATTTTTTTCTCCTATCTCGTATTCCCTTTAAAGGTTCCCTAGTACATGTAATTTCATTTCCCAAATTTGGCCACATCCTAGACTTCTTTCTTCATAAATATTGTTGGATATAAAAACAGGGTTTGTTGTTTTATCCAATATGTGCATGAAGGGGATATGACAAGTGTAGCAGAAATGACCCATGTGCATATTTGCATTCTTATAGACAGCTTGCAGGGTTTTTATGCCCAGTTATTGCCACAGAAGATTTTTCCCTGCTGTCATTTACATATCCGCCTTTAGTTCCCTTCATCTAGCGTTTGTACCAAATTCAGAATGGCCTGTGAAAACATGGGCGCGCATCAGAGAGAGAAGCCCTGGACCCGGTCAGAGGTATTAGTGACGCATTTGATCATGCATGGCGGACTCTCTCCTCGGGCTGTTCTGGCCTGTCTGACGGCAGCTTGGCAGGAGGCGCTCTTGGATGCGGGCTGCTCGCCTTCTTCTCTCCAGCACTGAAAGTGAGGGCCTAGTGCAAAATCTGGCCAAAAATCACTCGCTTATACACATAAAGGAATCTTGCCATTTTATGTCTAACAGGTTTTTCATCTCAATGCCAAAGCTTTGTGATTAGCAAAATTAGCTGTAGGAATCTGATAATTCAGGTGAGATTTGAAGAGGGGTGGATGGCGGTTTGACGACCCAGCGAGGGAGAAATTCCACTTTTTGCACACTTTGTGGAGCCTGGTTTTGTGTAACTGCACTTTTGACTTGTGGCACAAGCTCTGGTGCACATTGCAGCTTAATCTGGCCAGGAATGACTCTTTAGAAAACCAAGATTTGATTGACATTTCAAGAAACCAAGCATAGTTTGCATAGTGGGATGTACCCATAAGTTTGTACAAAGAAATACTGCACAAAATATATATAGTTTGTATACCGTCCATTCAAAAGTAACAAGTATTGATTATTTCACAGATGTAACTCAGAGAAGAGTTATCTGGATATCTGGTGTACTTTCTACCAAGTGCCTCTTAATTATGACTTTTGTTTTAGTTTGTTCCTCAAGCAAAGCTATTGTTTGGAAGAAATAAATAGGCGGAATGTTTTGGAAAAGCGTGAGGGTGAGTAAATGATGACAGATTTTAGCATTTTTGAGTGAACTGAGTGATCCCTTGAAATGATGAGTGAGACTTACCTCAAGATGCTTCTTCAGGTTAGAGGTTGAATCTTTTGAAGCGGATAGAAGTTTGGTTGCTGGCAAACACATCTCGCATTGTACTGTTATGTGGCGACCTTTGATGAATTTGTAAGTAAAATGTTCTCTGGATTTCCATGAGAAAATGCATTGCGCCCATGGCTTTTTGTATCCTCCTCCATGTGTGACTTGGGAGCGAGCAGGTTGCTCATCGATTAAAACAATGTACGCCAGAGAGCATATGGGAAATATCCTACATGGGGGAAAAAAAGAATTGTTAGCTGTAAATAAAACGAAGATTGTTGGTGTATGCATTTCTAATATTAAGTCTTTCTACTTCAAAAATCCAATATTTACTTGACATTTCCTTGTAATTAATTTTGAAATTAACTAGTAATTTTTTAGTCCGTCCGTTTTTGCTCCAAACGTTTTCTTTCAATCAATCTCTGTTCCGGATTTGCACTGCATTGCAATTAGGGGTGTGCGATATGAACATTTTTTGATTGTTGACGATTAAAATATCCCTACGATCTGCTCTTATTGAAGAAATAAAGTAGGCCTATACGACATACATTCGCACCAACTGTTTAATCAGCAGCAGAATTCCACTCACTAAATCACACAAGTACATTATTTGCATGTGCTTTAAACCTTGTTGCTTAAACATTTCATTCGCGTGCTGTTCTGACACGCGCTTACATTTGAAGCGTGCACACTCTAAATAAATAAATAAATAAATAAAAAGCCCGTCAAACAGCGCCTGATTTCTGGAGTAAGTTATCTTTCATGTGTGGTTTGGCCCAGGGGTTTTATGTAGCATAATTTCACAAAGCTGAAAGTCTGTCAGACCATTCTGTTTTTGCTTCAGATATTGAAATTATAATCTAATTTAAATCAGAAACGGCTCATGCATGCAGGATCTTTGTGTGGATTAAGTTTAAAAATGCAGTGGTTGCCTCTAATTTAAATGGCTATAGAGAGTTTGACCTGTAATACAGAAAATAAACATCTTTTTCATGTACTCATATTTTCATTCTTGTCCCTTTCTTAAGGCAATAAATAATTATATATAAATAAAAAGGCTTTTAAAATCAGCCCATTTGTTTGTAAAGCATTGGGAATCAGAATCGGCCGTGAAGAATCAAGGTCAATGCATTACTAAAAAGAAGTGTGTGGTAAAGAATTCAGGATCAGGTTCGACTGGTGAAGCTATTAATCATCAGGATGTTGCTGGCCCTTCCTCTCAATTGGCATTTGTGGTGCTCCTTAATATTCATTGAGTGCACCTAAATTTTATTTGGTGCTCCTAACTTTTTTAATTTGGGAGCATCAGTACTACCAAGTAAAAATTTTAATTTTGAGCCCTGATTACTCTTCAGTGTCATATGATGCTTCGGAAATCATTCTGATATGATTTATTATCAGTGTTGAAAACAGTTGCTTAATATTGGAACCTGTGATACTTTTTTCAGGATTCTGTTTAAAAACAGCATTTATTTAAAATAGAATCTTTTGTAACAATATACACTACCATTTAAAAATTTGCAGACAATAATTTTTTTTTTCTTTTGAAAGAAATTAATATTTTTATTTACCAAGTATGTGTTAAATTGATAAAAAGTGACAGCAAAGACTTTATTTTTAGAAAAGAAATACTGTTAGAAACGTTTTTGAATGAACGCTGTTCTTTCCAGCATTTTATTAATCAGAGAATCATGAAAAAAAGAACCAGAGGTTCAAAAAAAATATAAAGCAGCACAACTGTTTCCAATGAAAGTAATAAATCAGCATATTAGAATGATTTCTGAAGGATAATGTGACTCTGAAGACTGGAGTAATGGCTGATGAAAATTCAGCTTTGCATCACAGGAATAAATTTTATTTAAAAATATATAAATACGGAAATTCTGTATTTTTGATCAGGTCAATGCAGCACTCATGAGCATAAGAGAATTCTGTTAAAAACATCCAAAAATGTCATTTATATTATAAAAATGTTCTATATTTGTATTTTAGAAATATTTAAATTTGAATTAGATTATATACACTCCTGTTCAAGTATTTTTTTTTAAAGAAATTATTATTATTATTATTTTTATCAAGGATTCATTAAACTGATCAAAAATGACAGTAAAGTCATGTATAATATTACCAAAGATTTTTTACCTTAAATATATGCTGCACTTTTGAAATCTTTGATAAAAACAAATCAAAGTTTTTTAACATTGACCATAAATTAAATTATAATATTGATTTAAATAAAAAAAATAGAATTTGTTTTAAATTGTAGTAATGTTTCACTAAATTACTTATTTGCTATATTTTTGATCAAATAAATGCATTTGATAGTGTGATCATTTTCATGCATGATGTCACTACTTGTGGGCGGAGCCTGTGCTATGGTTTGCGGGAGGCCTTCCAGGTTTGTGCCAGAGACTCTGTGCAGCTCAGTGGGCATTCATGGAGAACAAGCACGCTACAACTGTACATGTTTGGCGGGAGACAAATGAGATGTTCTTATGCTTGCATTTTCTGCTTGTGAGTCTCAGTGGCCTGTTCTCAGAGACTCTGAGTGGGAGCGATTCCACGGCTTGTACGCTTCAATCCATCATGGCGGTTTCAGAAGCTCTGTATGGTAATTTGCCTTCCAGGATCTGCATAATGCTCGGGGAGTCCTCGCCCCTTCCCCAGCGCCAATGCCACATCTCCATTTTAAACAGATGTTAATGGGAAATGTGGCCGGCGCTTTTGTTTACTTGTTTAACTTTGAAGTTCTTTACACATCCGCATAATGATCGTGACTTACGCTCAAGCCGAATGCTAACCATGGAGGATGAGAGCGGGAGGATAATGCAAAACGTTACGTTCACCAGCACAAAAACTAGCACGGTTTTCATCCCGGTTTACACAGTCAAATTCTTTAAAGTGTCAGGAGGTTTAGCGGAGAGAAAACACTGGGCGTCAAGGCGGAAAAACATGAAAGGCGTCGAGGCGAGATGAAAAGGAAGTAGGCAATCATCCTGGAAGGAGCCGTTATGGTGTTCATTTTACTAAACGCATCTTTTTAAACATCGTTTAAAGTGGATGCCTTTGATGAAATGTTTTTCTTCCTCTTTCTCACATTCCTCATTTAAGAGCGTCATTCTTATTTAATTGGCACACGTGTGGAAGGACACGTAAAAATATGTAAGATCAACAAACACAAATATCGGGTAATGAAGTGTAGTCTTTATGATAAATGTAAACAAACTATAGTACTACGAACAAACTCTTGTTTTTGGTGTAATCTTTTGATATATATAAAAAAAGAATTAGGTGTGTTATAGTGAACTAAAACTCAAAACATTTTGTTTATTTAAAAAAATATGAAATAAAATAAAAATCTTATAAAACCTAGAAAAAAAGAAAGTTAAAACTGAAGTAAACATTACTTTTTTTTCTTTTTTACAAATAATTTAAAATGATTAAAATTACTGGAATAAATAAACTGGAAATAAATAAAAACTAAAACCAAACAAAATCTAAAACTGGAATAAATGTAATTTTTTTTCTTTTTTTTTTTAGAAATAAGTTAAACTTACTGGAATAAATAAACTGGAAATAAATAAAAAAGTAAAACCAAACAAAAACTAATACTGAAATAAAATTATGTATATATATATATATATAAATTATGTATGTGTATATATATATATATACACACACATACATACATACATACATTTAGAAATAAGTTAAAATTACTGGAATAAATAAACTGGAAATACATAAATAAAAACTAAAACCAAACTAAATCTGAAACTGGAATAAAATAATATATATATATATATATTACAAAAGTACTGAAAGTAAAATTAAAGTTACTAAAAGTAAAATGAAAACAAATTAAATGAAAATGTTAATAAAAGCTAAATCATTTTAATTAAAACTATAACAGTATATAAAAAAATACTAAAATAACACTGGTAGAGTGTCACCATACAGAAAAAAATCCAAATATTATATATATATATATATTTATTTTTTTTTTTTTTTTTTTTTTTTTTAAATAGTCTAAAATTGACATTTGTCTTTATACAACAGAATAAAGGCTAGTACAGTAAGCTTAGTTCTCCTAAAAGGATTTATTGTATTGAAAAACCTAAGGGTTGGATAAAAGATCAGGGCGACATAGAAGAGAGTGTGGGTGCCGTCAATAGCTTGCAGTAAAGTCTGCTGGTGCAGTGCATTGTGGGAGGTTTGCTGTGGGTGGAGTAGCACTTTCCATGTGCTTGAGTGGTCCAGGTCAGAACAGGAAATGACAGTCTGTGTTTCAGAGTAGTGCCAACTCACCTTTTCACGCTTCCTTGGCGAATTTTTGTCTTTAAAAATATACTTAGCGGTCTTACTATTTCTGTAGTAAACCGTAGTATGTGGGTGTTTATTCAGCTATGGGCACTTTTATGTAGTTGCTGATATTATTAACTAGGTCACATTAAAATTGTAATTTACCTTGCCTTAATATTTTCACACAAGTCCTGAAATTTGACAAAGAGAATACTGTGTCATTTTTTTATTCTGGAAAATGATCCAATATTGCATATCTGTAAGTGGCAAAAGTATGTGAATCTCTAGGATTAGCAGTTCGTTTAAAGGTGAAATTACAGTCCATCTGTTCAGAGGTGTTTTTAGTCAGTGGGTTGACTATTAGGTGTCAGTATGTGCCCTGTTTTATTTAAAGAACATAGGTCTATCACAGTCTGATCATGTTTGTGGAAGTGAATCATGGCCCGAACAAAGAAGATCTCTGAAGACCTCAGAAAAAGAGTTGTTGTTGCTCATCAGGCTGTTAAAGGTTACAAAACCATCTCTAAAGAGTTTGGACTCCACAAATCCACAGTTTGTGTACAAATGGAGGAAATTCAAGACTATTTTTACTCTCTCCTGGAGTGGTCGAATAACAGATCACTCCAAAAGCAAGACTTGTAAAAGTCTGTGAGGTAGCAAAGGACCCAAAGGTTAATGCTAATGTACATGAGTCCACTATCAGGAGAACACTGAACAGCCATGGTGCGCATGGCAGAGTTGCAAGGAGAAAGCCACTGCTATCCAAAATGAACATTGCTGCCCGTCTGAAGTTTGCTGAAGAGCCAGAGGGTTACTGGAGAAATGTTTTGTGGATGGATGAGACCAAAATCAAAAATTTTAGGTTTAAATGAGAAGCATTATATTTGGAGAAAAGAACACACTGCATTCGAGTATAACAACCTTATCCCATCTGTGAAACGTGGTGGTGGTATCATGGTTTGGGTCTGTTTTGCTGTATCTCGGCCAGGACAGCCTGATGGAGCCTTATGGAGCCTGATGATGCCATCATGGAACAATGAAATCTGAATTATACCAGCAAATTCTAAAGAAAAATGTCAGGACATCTGTTTGAGAACTGAATCTCAAGAGAAAGTGGGTCGTGCAGCAAGACAACGACCCCAAGCACACAAGTCGTTCTGCCAAAAATTGGTTAAAGAAGGACAAAGTTAATGTTTTAGAATGGTAAAGTCAAAGTTTGGAACTTAATCCAACTGAAATGTTGTGGAAGCAGCTGAAGCAAACAGTTCATAGGAGGAAACCCACCAACATCACAGAGTTGAAGCAGTTCTGTACTGAGGAATGGGTTAAAATTCCAACAAGCCACTGTGCAGGACTAATCAACAGTTACATTCTTAAAAATAAAGTTTCCAAAACACTGTTTTGGAAAGTGATGCCATAAAAGAACCTTTTTCGGTTCCCCAAGAACCTTTTAGTGAACAGTTCTTAAAGAACCATTTGAAGAACATTTTAAAAATCGAATAAAACCTTTTCCGACTGCAAAGAACGTTTTCTGCATTTGAAAGGTTCCATGGATGTTCAAGGTTCTTCATGGAACCATCGATGCCACTAAAGAACCTTTATTTTTAAGAATGTACAAAAAAAAAAAAAACATTTAGCTCAATAAATAAGTGAGCAAGTATATATTTTTATCTTATTTGTTTGATTGGATTCTCTTTGTCAAATTTCAGGAAATTTATGAAGAAATATGAAAAACTTCTGAACGGTTCAACTTGTCCTAGCCCCAGATATCTGGGTCTGATGGATTTTTGTCAATGAAAATGCTAGATGAAAATATTAATTTTATGTTACAAACTGATTCTCTTAACAAAAAGTGAAATAAATAATCTATTTGAATATTTTCATGTACATTTTTGATGCATATAGATCTTTTCTTTTCTTTTCTTTTCTTTTTTTTTTGTCCTTTTCCAAAAAAATGTGAAGTTGATAACCAAGGCAATAACATCGCTAGTGCTTGAGATGAAGTCTGAGATATGTGATGTGTGTAAAGAGAAAAACCCAAAGTAAATATCACTTTTATTGCCGTTTCCAACCTAGCTGGAAATTTGCAAAATGTGAAAATATTATTTCATTGTGTGCATTTTGGATACATAAAATGATTGCTGAAAAATATCCTTAGATTTACAAAACTCTCAAACTATGTCTTTACATTTGTGTATTTAGCAGACGCTTT
>JAHKKF010491634.1:0-23323 GCA_019740295.1 Labeo calbasu
TTTATTCAATTGTTGTCATGTTAAATACAAATTAAGTCATATTAAAAACATTGGGCTGCTTTTAGCCTTATGCTGGAGCTGGTTTCGGGCAATGAAACAAGGTATGTAAATAATTAAATAAATTAGCACGATAATATTATGTATCGCGATCTCGAAGGTTTATGATAGAACCCAACACTACTAGCATATTATTTACTCACCCTCAATGCATCATAGCTGTATATGACTCCTTCTTTCAGACAAATGCAATCGGAGTTATATTAAAAATTAACCTGGCACTCCCAAGCTTTAGAACGGCATAGACGGGTGTTTCTTAATCAGTCCAAAACAAGTCTAATAAAGTGCATCCATCCATAATGAAAAGTGCCTCACAGCTCCAGGGGGTCAATAAAGACCTCCTGTAGTGAATCGATGTGTTTTTGTAAAAAAAATACCCATATTTAAAATGTAAGAATCACTTTAATCTAGCTTGCGCTAACAGTTGTACATGGAACTTGCTGCTTTGGCAAGGGGTGTGGCAGTACTGAAACACCGTTTAAGCTGTTTGCCAATCACAACGCACTGGGACAGCTAACCAATCACAACACATTTTGTTTTTCGGAAGGCGGGGCTTCATCAAACCCAGAACTAACCAAGCCATTTGTGCCAGGCTGGGGAGAAAGGTATTGTAATGTAAATTATGTGAAAAATAATGTGTTTTTGAACTACCAAGCACGAGAGCATTTTCTACTACACCGTCAAAACATAATCAAGACTTTGTAAAAGAGCATAATAGAACCCCTTTAAAAACCTTTGCAAATCATTTGTTCAAAGTGCCACTATTATGGATTTTTGAAAATTACCTTTCTTGCAGTGTGTAACACAACTCTAAGTGAATAAAAACATCCTGCAAAGGTTTGAATCTGAAAGTGCTCCATGTATAAAATTACTGTCTCTCAAAAGAAAGAGTCGACTCTGAATCCTGAAAATGAACATTAGCATATTGTCTGCCCACTTGTTGTGCACGCAGACCTAAGAAAACTGGACCATTCATTCTGTTTCACAGTGAAAAACTAAGTATAAAAATAGAATATGGGTGATGTTCTTTCTCAGTGCTCTGGCATATTTGTGGCTGCCAAGTTTCAGCTATAGAAGCATGCAACCGTAGGTCACACCTGCTCGTTCTCATTGGCTATTGTGGGTATCATCCCAGAGGCAGCCTGATCAAGAGTCGTAAATATCAAACATGTTTGATACACTCCATCTGGATCAGGAGCAGTTAAATAATCGTAATGACACCACACAATAGAGGATTTTTTTGGACAAATCAGGCCACACCCCCTGATCGTTCGGAGGTTCAAATTTGGCTTAAAATCGGCCTTAAAATCTTCTAAGAAAAATGCATGAGAAGACAGGATACTGCTGAGACTCTCAATGAGGAACTGGTTCAACACTGCAGCTGGAATTGCTTGAGAGTTCAGCACTGAATAGGGTAAGGATCTGTCTTGGCAGGTCTAAGAGAAGTTGGACTGAAAGTGCACTCTGCAGTGACCAAGTCTCTCATCAGCAAAAAGAATCAAAAGGCTAGACTTAACTTTGCTGAGGAGCATGTTGTGTGGAGAGAGGAAAACTGGTCCAAAGTTCACTTTAGGGATGAGAGCAAGTTTAATTTTATTAATTTATTTATGAAGGAGCAAGTATCATGGTTTGGGGGATGTTTTCTGCAAGAGTTAGACCTCTTATACAGCTACATGGCAGGGTGAACGCATATGTTTATCAGAACCTCATTCAGCAACATGCTCATTCAACTTTCCATGCAAGCATCTCCCAATCAGCCTGGAAATTTCAAGCAAGACAATGGCCCTGTCACACTGCAAAACAGCAAAAGCAGTTCCTTGACACTAAGAACAATGAAATAATAAAATAACCAGGAGTCCTGGGGCCGGATTCACAAAACAAATAAAATAACCGGGAGTCCTGGGGCCGGATTCACGAAACATTCTTAAGAAGAAATTTCTTCTTAACTGCCAATTTCTTCTTATGTTCTATCTTAAGAAAAAAGTTACATATATTTTGTACTCCCAAAAATTCTTCTTAAGAATATTCTTATCTTTTTTCTTAAGCTTAAGATAATATGTTCTTAAGATAAAACGTAAGAATTATTCCAATTCTTGAAAAGAATCTTCTTAAAAATAATCGTAAATAACTTCTTAAAGTTAAAATATCCCTAGACTTGTCTAAATTAAAAAAATAGTAAGATTTATTTAATGAATTTATTGGGTTATTTCAAATTAATTGTTATATTTAAGCATTACAACACGACTAGCTACATACATAGGACTAATAATAGGGATGTTCACAAGTTTTCCGAAGTGAAAGCAATGATTGATAATGTAAACAATGATCGGTCATGATTAGCCTATGTGTGACCTCATATTTTGCTGACTTAAATACTTAGTAGTAACTCTACAAAAACGAGTCAGGTCGGGAGCTTTAATTGAAAGTTTTTTGGGGGGTTTTTTAGCCCATAAATATAACAATCTTTGGCAGTATTAAGCCCATATGAATGCACAGGACGCATTTGCTGTAGCAGATTCGGATGAGATTTGAGAACCTACGAATTTTTCAAGAATTGCACTTACGAACTTCATGGAATTTATCTTAAGAAATTTTCTTAACTTATTTCTTAAGAAGATTTTCGTGAATCCTGCCCCTGATCTGAACCTGATTTCACATCTCTGGAAAATTCTTGATTATGGCTAAGCAACCAACTACAGTTACCAAACTATGGAAGAAGAGTGGACCAAGATCACATCAGCACAGTCCGAGAAACTAGTGATGTCCTGCGACCATAGATGTGCTATAGTCATTCAAAGCAAGGGCCTCTACACTTCCTACTAATTTCTGACAGCTGCAACCCTCCAAAATTTCTGTTGTAATCTTCTTTTGTGCTACAGTGGTTACTGTTGATAACAGTAATATATATATATATATATATATATATATATTAATGTAGTAATGCCTTGGATATTTTGTCAAATATGTTTGTAGAACAATGATACATCTTCAGTGAATATTCCTTCAATTTTTGAGTGATGAAAAATAACAATATTAGATTAACAAACAAATTTGTGTATAGATCATTCTCAAATTTTTATCTTCACTGTATTGATTATTAACACTTTTTTTCTGTGTTTCAATAAAGTCAGTGGTGCACACAGTACTATCTAACCTCTATTTGTGGATATTATACTATGGCATTATCTGCTTGACTTTCTGACCTCTCAACTGAAACATGGTCCACTTGAGTGTTACATCATTCCCAGCTCAACATCCGACTTTCCAGGTAAATGGAATGCAGCATTAGTCTTCTGGCCTTATTAACTAAGCTCCCCATTAAACAAACAAATCAAGCCTTACAAATTAACAAAATAACACATACAGAAACTTAATATTTAATGGTATTGGATGATTTGTTAATTGTATTTAACATAATACACATTTACTAAATCATTTGCAGTTTGTAAAGGTGTTTGAGTTTTCGTTGCATTTGCATCATTCTGACCAGCAGGCGCCTGCTTAAAAACATTTTTTCAGAGCTTCAAAACTTTTTTTTTTTCCAAACTACTTATGCCACACACCAATGTGTTTATAATTAGACAACAAATAATATGATAACAAATATAATATGCAATATCAAGCAGCATAACGAGCTGTTCTGTAACGAGCTCATTTAAGTTAGAAATGGCTTAACTTCTCTTACAATAAGGTACCATCAGTGACTGAATGATTACACGGTTGACACGTTATGTTTACATATGCACATACAAGTAACGTTATCGTTTGCTTGGAAAATCGCTTTACCTGGAGTACGGAGATGTTCACAAGATCGGATCCTCTTAGACTTTAAATGTGATGTCGCTGGCTTCGGTATCCACTACCACACATTTTGTTCTCTGTATTAGGTGAAATCCTCACTGTACGTTTTGAGAACTCACTAAACGTTAGCGGATCTGTGAACTAAACGGTCCGAATGATTCTAAATGAATCCTGAGTCGATTCAGACCGTTTATTATTGAAACGAATTTATTCATTGAAACGAACCAACTCAAATGAGTGATTCGTTCCCAAACGGGAATCTATAACTATTCTAAACAGCAGAAAATATCATGACATGTTTGCTGAAATATTGTGTGAGAAAATACTTCTCTGAGCAGTATAAGGTGCTCCAATAGGATCTTTATCAATATCATTTTACTGGACCACACACCAGAATTTTACTGCAGTGAAACAGGTTTGATAAATCACGAGACAAAAGATGGCGCTATAGGGCTTCGCTCATGTCGGTTGACTGGCTTGTAACTTCCAGGGTGGTCAATCAATTAGAATTCTTATTTTTGGTCAGATTAATTACATTACGTGCCAGTCAGATTAATCTAGTAATTAGGCTATGTCATTTTGCTCCCAACCGAAAATGATCAAAGTCTTTGAATGTGCAAAAAGAGGCTTTAGAAGTCAGTACATTATATTTTCATATCGCTGAACATAAGCCTATGCTGTCCAGCAGTCATTCATTTTGCAAATTATTTTGTCAAATTGTTGAAGTTAAGGGCCATTCACACAGGACATGCTCTTGTATTCCATCAGAACACACTTTTTTATGATTTGGGAAACACCAAAACAATAAAATCCATATATATTTTAATTGATAAAGACCAAGTACTATATTAAAAAAGAACACCAGCATTATGCCTATACACTTCTAAACATGAGTCACAAATATGTAAGTCTATAGTATAAAAATATGTTTACAGTAAGTCTATGGTATATTAAATGTCTCCAGACTCTTCACTCTTGCTCATGTCTACGTCATCAAAGTTGAACTGCTTTCTTATATCCATGGCAAATTACTTGATGTTGTTGCACCTCACTGCAGAAATTTGATATTGAGGTTGCATGCTATGTGCAAATGTTTTGTATATATGTCATGCAAGACCCAAACTGCACTTTGTAATTTTAATAAATACAGCTACTTCTAACACAAATATATAAATATGGAAAGGGTCTGCTGCTGATACTTGCTGAGGCTGTTTTATTTGAATAACTAATGAGTTTTGGGATGTTTTTAATAGTGATTTATAAATATAATTAAGTTTCAAGTTCTATTTTCTGTGTCTTGTGGCATGATCGCTGCATTTTTAAAATGCGGAATTAACTTTACAAGTAGCTGTGTCTGAATGTGAGGCTGCAGCTCTAAAAATAACACAACTCATCCTCCGTTCCGCTATACTCCAGGGTTCTGGGTGGATTTCAGGATGCAACTCGATGTCATATGCGAGTCAGTGGATCGTAAGGCTTCTAGGCAGACGGCAGCGTCTGGCTCACGCTGATGATGTACGACTGCAGACAGAGAAGCGAACTAACCGCGAACTAGTCAAGCTGCACTCTGCCCGTCATCCTGATACATCATGTGCCATGTGCTAATTAGGACTGTCTGTGTCTGCAACACATTCCTGCATATGCTTCCTCTGTTTCTGAGGTGATGAATGTAGCTCTCGCCACGCACAGCAAAAATGCCTTTCTCTAACACGGTTCATTAATTACCCACAATGCTCTCTGTCACTCGGCTCCCCAGTGTCAAAGATGGCGTCAGTAGGCCAGCTGTTCATGGCTTTGCTTACTGTATCGGAGAGTGCTGAACTTTCCAAGCCCTCAGAGAAAGGGTTTGAGTTGATGTTTAAATGAAAACGTCAAAAGATGATGTCCAAAGCACTGACTCTGGACCAGTTGTAGAGCTTCCCTCTTCACAGTTCAGATTAGGACTATGCTGATCTCTGGACTGAAGGAAAACCTGATGGGAGAACAAGAAGTTTGATAAGTGATATTATCATCAAATATTGTATTTAACCTTTTCACAACTTGTTTTATTTCAGTTAACAAAGGTTTCGCATTTCTTCTTTGGAACTGATTTATTGATTAGCCTCATTGATTTGATTTCATTTTTTGGTCGAAGATTGCCAGAATGATCCACAAATAGTTTTTTTTTTTTTTTTTCACTTAAAAACTGAGGTGCATGAGCTCAGATCAATGAGACTCTTGCCAAACAAGCTGATAAAATGATGGAATCCAAGATTTGCTAATAACATAGCATACCCTGGTGAAAAAAACAGCATATGCTGGTAGCTATGTTTTAATGCTGGGATGCTGGTTAGGTATGTTTTGATGCTGGTTTAAGCTGGTCCTTAGCGGGTTTATGCTGGTTTATGCTGGTCCTTTGCTGGTTTTTCCTGGTCATGTTGCTGGTCAAGGACCAGCATAAACCAGCAAAGGACCAGCATAAACCAGCTAAGGACCAGCATAGACCAGCACCAAAACATACCTAACCAGCATCCCAGCATCAAAACATAGCTACCAGCATATGCTGTTTTTTTCACCAGGGTAATAAGAGATTTTAAAGCAATTTCTGACATTGAAAAGAATGGAAACTGGTTAGCATGTTAACCAATTAGCATGATAAGATAACTAGCAGAAGTCAACAAAAAAGACAAAAGGAATTCATGGACACATGCATCATGATTTTCTTAGTTATAAACAAAAATGTCAAATTTTCATATCTCATTAACTGTAGACTGTTCCCAACTTTGGCATATACTATCAGATCATGGTTCAGATGAAGCATACCAAGTGCTTCGTTAGAATTAACTCCCGGATCTGCGTTCCTAAACAGCAGGCTCTGAAAATAAGTATATTTATTGAATAAAAATTAATTCATTTATTTATTTATTTATTTATTTAATAAGCAGAAAATAGTACAAACTTTGCTAAAGTTATTGTTTTGAACAAGTTTTAACTTAAATTATTTAAAAACAACAACAACATTATTTTAGCTAAAGTATTTGTATCAATACAGTGTGCCTTTTACATTGTGTGTGGGGTAAAAGGCCCCCCTTGCCACCTCATACATTTATAAGATACTTAAACAAAATAAATAACTTGAATGATTTATTTTCATGCAATATCGGTTGCTCTATTAATGTTCTACACAATGTATATATTTTTTATGCAATTATATATATTTTAGGCACAGCGAATGGCACATTTTTTCTTAAGGTGGGCCTTTAGCCCCGTTGTACCCTAATAACCCAGGTTGTCAACCCTGGTATGTTAAAGAATATTTTTTTTCCCACTTCATGGTCCACAATAGTCTGTTATTTATTTGTGAGAATGCCATAATACAATGATCGTCAACACCCTTTCCATCTAACGTTTTAATCTCTGTTGTTTAGAAGGACAAATAAACAGGCTTTCACTCACTAAATATAGCAGCCATCATCATTAGCAAGTGGAGAACCAAGAGCTGAACCAAAATGGATTGATGGCAAAGAGGAATCAATCTATAGTCTGTGGAGCGAAAAGAGAAGATTAAAAAGTGGAAATTGAGGCCATTTCTGGATAGATTTCCCTCCCAAAAGCTGAACGCAGACCAAAAGCTGTGCTGCCCTCAGGCTCATGCTCCGCCTTATCATTTCCATCCTCTTTGTATCTCCTGCGTTTATCTTCACATTATAAGAAAATAACATTTCACCTAAGTGTCCTTTTATGTCTCCTCCTAATGTTGGGACTATTGCGGTAGCATAATATTGTACGTCCAGTGCTGTTGTTTGTCTGTGGCTGTTTGTCTATTGCAGTGGCCTTGTTTCAAACAACAGACTAACAAGCTTGAATTTTCAAACCTATTTCCTTTTTTGTTTTAATGTCCAAGCTTCTGTTTTTTTCAGAGGCAATGTTCTTAAAGGATTGTTTGCTGGGATGGCAAACGTAGTGAGACAGCTGAAGCTCAGGCTGGAAAATTTGCTGGTCTAAATCACTCAAGAAACCAATAAATATTATAATTAGGAAATAATATAATGAAATATGCAAGTACAGTACATATATGTTTGATGTATTAGCACGTTAGAAGGCTAAAATTGCCACATATTGCTGAGATATAAACACTAACACTCAAATGCTTGGTTAAATTAAGGAAGTCTCTTCTGCTCACCGTATACTGTATAATGTACAGTAAGTGAGATATCTTGTCAGGGTTGCAGTTTTGTATCACTTGTGAAGAACTGTGAAAAAAAATAAAAGCTAAATATTTACTAAAATATAAGCTTGTTGCTTAATTTCAGAGTGCAAGTTGCTGTTTTATGCAGTTTTAAATTTGGTGTAAAAAAAATAGTGCTTTTAACATGTGGTGCTCATTAATATCATGTTGTCTCTACAACAAGTGCACTGGAAGTCGCACTTAAAACATAAATCTTCACAGAACACAAAGCATGGATGGTCTTAACTCTCTAATTCAACAGAGAAAGCCAAACGAAATCAATGGCATTTCTAAACCCAACCGCAGCAGAAGTGAATGTTCTTTGCAATCATTTCTCATTCAAGGTGTGGCATGTTGGGTAATGAGACCAATCATCTGTGGTCAAACTGTGATATTAATAAGCTTTCGCTCGACTGGACTCAGAAGCTGTGTGATTACCTGTCACACTTCATTTGTCGATTGTAAAAACACTACATGACTCTTTCCTGGTCACAATTTAGTGGCAGTCTCATTCAGAAGCATCACTACATACAACAGAGCCACATACCACAGTATTTATTGACTTTTCACTAGGGTTGGAATACGTCAGAGGATTTGGAGGACAGCTGCAAAAATTAAATGTTACGTAACACAAATGTGGTCCAAAAAACATGTGGTTGCATTTGTCAAAAATACAACTTTTTTATATGAAAAATAAGCAAGCCCAGCCCAGATGCAAAAGTAACGTTATCAAATACAGGTGCATCTCAAAAAATATGAATATAATGAAAAAGTTCATTTTTTTGTTTGTAACTTATTTAAAAAACTGAAACTTTCATCTATTCTAGATTCATTACATGTAAAGTAAAACATTTCTAAAGTTTTTTTTTTGTTGTTGTTTAAATTTTGATGATTAGAGCTTACAGCTCATGAAAGTCAAAAATCCAGTATCTCAAAATATTAGAATATTTACATTTGAGTTTCACTAAATGTCCATCCCTACAGTATAAATTCTGGGTATCTCATGTTCCTTAAAACCACAATAATGGGGAAGACTGCTGACTTGGCAATAGTCCAGAAGACAATCATTGACACCCTCAACAAAGAGGTAAGTCACAGAAGGTCATTACTGAATGGGGTGGCTTTTTACAGAGTGCTGTATCAAAGCATATTAAATGCAAATTTGACTGGAACGAAGAAATTGGGCAGGAAAAGGTGCACAAGCAACAGGGATGACCGCAAGCTTGAGAATACTGTCAAGCAAAGCTGATTCAGACACTTGGGAGAGTTTCACAAGGAGTAGACTGAAGCCGGAGTTAGTGCATTAAAAGTCACCACGTCTTCAGAAAAAGGGCTAACAAGCCACTTCTGAAACAAAAACATCAGAAGCATCTTACCTGGGCTAAGGAGAAAATGAACTGGACTGTTGCTCAGTGGTCCAAAGTCCTCTTTTTAGATAAATGTAATTTTTGCATTTCATGTTGAAATCATGGTCCCAGATTCTGGAGGAAGACTGGAGAGGCACAGAATCCAAGCTGCTTGAAGTCCAGTGTGAAGTTTCTGAAGTCAGTGGTGATTTGGGGTGCCGTGACATCTGCTGGTGTTGGTCCGTTGTGTTTTATCAAGTCCAAAGTCAATGTAGCCGTCTACCAGGAGATTTTGGAGCACTTTATGCTTCCATCTGCTGACAGGCTTTATGGAGATGCTGATTTCCCTTTCCAGCAGGACTTTAGCACCTGCCCACAGTGCAGAAACTGGTTTGCTGGTTGGCTGACCATGATATTATTGTGCTTGATTGGCCAGCCAACATGCCTAACCTGAACCCCATAGAGAATCTATGAAGTATTTTCAAGAGAAAGATGAGAAACAGTGGATCCAACAATATACAGACAATCTGAAAGTTCAGTAGTGCCTCAGCAGTGCCACAGGCTGATCGCTTCCATCCCACATTTCACTGATGCAGTAATTTGTGGCAGGAGCAAGTAATTTGCTGTAACTTGTGCTCCCGACCAAGTATTGAGTGCATAAATGAACATACTTTAAAGAACATGAACTTTTCTTTTTTGCAAATCTGGGTTTTTTTTTTTGTGATTGATCTTAGGAAATATTCTAATATTCTGAGATACTGGATTTTTCACTTTCATGAGCTGTCAGCTCTAATCATCAAAATTAAAACAAACCAAAAAAAAAAAAAAAAAACTTTAGAAATGTTTTACTTTACATGAAATGAAATTAATCAAGAATATATGAAAGTTTCAGTTTTTGAAATGTTACAAACAAAAAAATGAACTTTTTCATGATATTAAATTTTTTTGAGATGCACCTGTACTTTAAAAAAAAAGTGACCAAGTAGCTAAAATAGTTACTTTTTGGGAAGTAAAGCAATATTGTAATGCAGTACTTTAGCATCTCTGCTAAGATTGTAATACCAGGTGTAAAGAAGCCTGAGAAACGGTGACAATACCAAAATCACTCTGGTTTCTGTACCTTGGTTTTAAAATGTTCTCGAACGGCATGATATGAGATGTGCTGAGATACTGCATCTTTATTCGTAAAGCTCAAATTGGCCCATCATTATCTTTTAATTACCACAACCCAATATTGGGCCCTATTATAGGCAGATAATTAATCACGTATAATGGTGCAATAGGATATTGTGATTTTGTGGGGCAGAAAGGTTGGGAGGGGGTTATTTTGTGCAAACAGGGAGCTAATAGCAACTCTTCAGAGTTTCATTATTTGCACATGAATACACTCTGAATAATGGATGAATAGCTGTGTAAAGGGGCAGCGAGCAGAGATGAAACCGTGGGGTAAATTCACTGCTCTTTATATAATTCCCCATCATGAATTTGGCTACTGCAGTATCAAGCCAGATTAATGTTTACTCAAAGTGAACTTCTACATGGCATGATTTAAAGCCACAGTTCAACCCAAAATAGGAATTTAGTTGTTATTTACTCACCTTTATGTTCATGCAGACTCTTACAACTTTCCTCAAAAAGAGAAGTTCTTGTACATTTATTGAGAATGAATGAAATGAACTTTGTGACATTCATATGAATTCATATGATACCTTTGTTTGAAGAACAGACAATTTGTCTTTTTTTATCTTCCTTTTGCTTATCTTCCTCTCCAACCTGAACACCTGAAAAAATAGTCATAAAATTGGTTCTCACCTGTTAATTCCACCAGTTTATTCAACAGAGGTGAAGATTTTTTAGAAATCTTTCTTTCTTTCTTTCTTTCTTTCTTTCTTTCTTTCTTTCTTTCTTTCTCGTGCATGTATTTTTTCAGCAGGTGGAACTGGAGCTAAAATTATTGCAGATGTAACTATTTTCACATCCAAATTTCTAAAACAAATTTCTTGGCATCATTTCAGCTGCCCACACATTTTTTTGTTCTCTGATGCCTTCCAAAGGTTTAGATTTTCCACAGCAGATCTTGAAAATAAAATTTCACATGCTGATTTCTGACCTGTGACACTGTTTTTTCCCCTTTTCAATTCCATCAGCATTAAAGTAAAAGTTCAAGATGAAAATTCTGTTATTATTTATTCATCCTCACACCATTCCAACCTCATTATGTCTGTCTGTAGGACAGGATAAAATACAGTGTCCTGTGACCATGAGAAACCACATAGAGGTCCACAGTATCTCATGTGCCGTGTAACTTTCCATCAGCTGCTGCTGTTGTTGTTATTGTTATTTTCTTTTCTTGCCCATTGTAAACAGCTGTAATCACAGTCTAAAAAGACCAGAGGAAATGAAATAGCCTCTGGTTGCCATCTTGTCTGCCGTGCCATGGACCGGAACGCTTTAATTAGGGCTGGACTGCTCAAGCGCTGCTGAAAATAAAACACAAGTAAACGTCATCTTCCTCTCTTCTTTTTGCTTTGTGTTTATGCATGAATATGAATTCTGACTGATAACTGTTCACTGAAAACCCTGCATGCTAACAACACAGTGCTATATTTACTCATTTTGCATTGTAATATAATGCATATGCACATTTTTTGTGTTGCGTTGTTACTTTAGTCATTCGGTAGAAACAAACAGTGAATTTTAAATGTTTGTCAGCTCAAGTGTGACAATTCCAGTAGGCTATTAATGAATCTGGAATCAGTGTTTTTATCATTTTTTGATACTCTCTTTGGGATTATAAATGCAAAGCAAAAGCGAAATTAATTAGCATGAAAAATTTTTTCATTAACACAAACTGCCAAAAGCAATATACACACGCCGCTAGTGTTCGCCATCGGCATCTCGTTCTTGCACTGATTGGCTAGATTCATTTGCTCTGCATTTGCTGTAGTTTACACACCTCTCATTGCATTTATTAATAATGTAAACATATTGCATGTGCCAGCTGTATTTGCAAATTATAGATCTAGCATGGAAAAATCAATTTAATTGCATCACGCTCATAGCTGACGATGCAAATCCATATGTTAAAATATTTATGAGGCATCGAGAAAATCTAATTTGTCAAGATTAAAATCAGGATGTTAAGGCTTTGATTTTAAAAAGTTATTCATACTCTGTTGGTTTTCACACTGCAATACTTGACACCATAAACCAGATATGGAACTATTTTTGCAAATTGCATGAGTAAAAGTTGTTGCGCAAACATAATTATTAACTGCACAAACCATCAAAATATCACAAAATAATTATCATAATTACTAGCAAAGTAAATTGGATATGCTTTTCATGCAAAACTTTTATCCTTGTAACATCAAGACATTTTTAATATCAAGCTCAAATTTAACACTACAGAAGTCTCTGATATGCCAGTCTATTGCCAAAGGCTGTATAGTAAACAGAGAGATGTTTGTAAGTGTTATGGTTCATGGAAGTGGCAATACAGCATTAGTATCAGTGCATATGATGATTCTCAAGAGCACTGCATCTCCATAAGTATTAAAGAGCAAGCATACCTCTGAAAGAGTCGAAACTCTTTACCTTAAGAGAGGTTAGACAGCCAGGAGTTCAGCATCTATTTTTAAACATAGTGCGTCTCATAAAGCACCTCATGTGGTGCTTTTTTCATAGATGCCAGTTCAGCCTTACTCACCTCAGCCTGTTTTATTGATTGTTTGCTTTTTTCGTACTAAAAAGGGTTATGAAAAAAGTGAGAAGTGTTTTTTGTGCTTCAAGCATGAAATGTTTCAATTGAAAAATAATTATGTATGGGTCAGGGGGCATGATTAAATGTGTTATTTTATCTTTATATTGCATTATTGATATTATTTTTATTATTATTATCATCAGATTTTCACACACAAGTCCTGAAAGTTGACAAAGAGAACCCAATCAAACAAATGAGACCAAAAATATACTTTGTCATTTATTTACTGAGAAACATGATTCAATATCTGGAAGTTGCAAAAGTGTGTGAGTAATAAAAGTATCTGGTGTGACCCTTTTTGAAGTAATAACCGTAGGTAACGTATTTTGTAACCGCTGATCAGTCCTGCACAACAGCTTATAGGAATTTTAGCCCATTCTTCAGTACAGAAACACTTGAACCCTGTGATGTTGGTGGGTTTCCTCCTATGAACTGCTTGCTTCAGGTCATTCCACAACATTTAAATTGGATTAAGGTCTGGACTTTGACTCAGGCATTCCAAATCATTAACCTTGTTTTTCTTTAACCATTGTTTGGTAAAATGACTTGTGTGCTTGTGGTTGTTGTCTTGCTGCATGACCCACTTTCTTCTAAGATTCAGTTCTTAGACAGATGTCCTGACATTTTCCTTTAGAATTTGCTGGTATAATTATTCAGAATCCTTTGTTCCATCAATGATGACAAGCCATTCTGGTCAAGATGCATCAAAGCAGGCCCAAACCATGATACTACCACCACCATGTTTCACAGATGGAATAAGGCTCTTATGCTGGAATGAAGGGTTTTTCTTTTTCCAAACACTTCTCATTTAAACCCAAAAAGTTTTATTTTGGTCTCATCCATCCACAAAACATTTCTCCAATAGCCCTCTGACTTGTCCACATGCTCTTTAGCAAACTGCAGACCGACAGCAGTGTTTTTTTTTTTTGTTTTTTGTTTTGAGAGTTGTGACTTTCTTCTTGCAACTCTGCCATTCATACCATGGTTGTTCAGTGTTCTCCTGATGATGGACTCATGAACATTAATATTAACCAACGTGAGAACGGCTTTTATGTGCTTAAAAGTTACCCTGAGGTCCTTTGCAACCTTGCAGACTATTACAAGTCTTGCTTTGGAGTGATTTTTGTTGGTTGACCACTCTTACAGAGGGTAATAGTGGTCTTAAATTTCCTCCATTTGTAAACAATCTGTCTGACTGTGGATTTGTGGAGTCCAAACTCTTTAGAGATGGTATTGTAACCTTTTCTAGCCGGATGAGCAACAACAACTCTTTTTATGAGGTTCTGAGAGATCTACTTTGTTCATGTCATGATTCACTTCCACAAACATGATCAGACTTTGATAGATCCTTGTTCTTTAATTAAAACAGGACATGCACTTGCACCTAATAGTCATCCTATTGATTGATAACACGTGTACAAATGGACTAATTTCACTTTAAAATTAACTGCTAATCCTAGAGATTCACATACTTTTGCAACTCACAGATACTTAGCACTGGACCATTTTTCTCAATAAATAAATGACAAACCATATATTTTCATATCATTTCTTTGACTGGGATCTCTTTGTCAACTTTCAGGACTTGTGTGAAAATATATATATATATACCCTCAAAATGTGACAGCCTTCAAAATTAAAGTCTTGGGCTTTGACATCAGTTCCTCTCTAGTTGTCTCCAAAATGATTCTTCAAAATGCAAATAGAAATGAAAGTTAAGGCCAAAGCATCTCTGGACATCAGCTTATCAAAATAAACATAGACAGCTTTTTCAAGTTGAGCTGATCAGTTTTGATGACTTTGAAATTCATGGCCAAACTGAGTTTTCCAGCCGTTTTACATATATTACAACTGATAAGGACAGGCTTTATTTTGCCCTTGACCCATACACATGATAAGCAGACAGCATCTGGTGATATTCCTTGCAGCCAGGCTTAACACATACAGTGATGTTCACCTGAAATTCTGGAGAATGGCTTTTCTTTCTTTTTAATCCAATGACATTTGGCCTGGCTGGGAGGTGAAGAAATCACAGAAGAAACAAGTCTTCTGCAGGGTTGTTTCCACTAATCTATCATCTAATAGAGAGTTTCAGTCGTGACGTCAAAATCCTTTAGACTAATTCCACTAATACCACTGTTCCCTACAGATTTTCCTTTGGAGTTTATAATGAGATCTATCCTATGAATATATATTGGGTCAGTAAGGTTATTATCATTTATTTATTTAAAAAAAAAAAAATCAGCATATTAGAATGATTTCTGTGATACTGAAGACTGCAATAGTAATGCTGAAAATTCAGCTTTGATCAAAGTAATAAATTACACTTTAACATATATTCACATAGAAAACCATTATTTTTAATTGTAAACATATTTCACATTTTTACTATATTTTTGATCAAATGCATGGAGCCTTGCTGAGCACAAAAGCAAAAGAGCATGTGGTAATTTCCAGTTTTTACTTAAAGGTCTAATTCCTGTTCAAAGACCAAGTAAACAGCAACTGATAAGCAAGCAGTCATGGAAACTTCTAGGAGTAAAAACCATTTTAATTTATTTATGTAATAAAAGACAGGCACGACATGTTTGCAATAATGGCCTTTGATGATTTTGACACATTTCAAATTTCAATATATGCAAAATTCAAAGTACCTGACAACATTATAAAAAAGTTTCAAAATACAATCGGCAATCAATGGCAGCTGACAGATACGAATACTAGAATCTCTTAGATGGGACACTGGGTGTGTCTCACGCACCATTTGGAGTTTGCTGGAGCTTCGCTGGTGTTCCATCTGAATTGCTCCATGAAGTTATTGGATTTTTGCGGAGCCGGCAGACGCTGACAGCTACAAGTTAGTTCTTGGGCAGGCATTAATTAGGCCAGGATGGAGCAATTGTAAAGAGCGGGTGGGAAAAACCGAGCACCATCCTCATGTGAGATGCTGATGGTTCGCCGGCTGCTTTCTTAAGCTACTTACTTTCCATTAGGACAGAGATGTTGCGTGAGGCGTCTGTCCTGATGCAGAGCTGGTGTCAGTGCTGGAGCTGAGAGCTTGTCAGACCCAATGCTCCTCAAGCTGATTTTCCCTTTAACACGCTCTGCATACAACTACAGACCCGTGCCATATATCTCACACGCTCCGGGATGAGAAATGAATGAGGACAGGATGAGTTTTTCGCTCCTGATGTTGTTTAGGAACGAAGAAGGAATATGAAAGAGGAATGATTTGGCTGCACTTCACGACATTGTTTTACATTTCAATCCAATTGGGAGTTTGACAAAAGATGGGTAGGTTTTTGAGATCAGTCGTGTAACAAAGTTAGTCATCATACGGTTTCCCTCATGCACACGGGAATCAAATGGAGTGAAATGTCAAAATGTAAAGTTTAAATCCCTTATGAAATGCTGATGGATCAGACGGATGGTTTCTGCTCATGTCAATCACTGACAGTCCGACCTTGACCTGAAACACACACACACACATGCTTTAGAAAAGCAGAACCAGTTGCATTAAAGAGACAGTTTGACCAAAAATCATTTACTCACACCCACAGTATGTTATATATAAAAGTATATTTCTATGAGGAAGAGTTCAGGTGCTGAAGTTTTCTTTGTTCTTGTTGTTTATTTTTTCATTAGAAACAAACAAAACATGTGGAAATCTGTTTCCTTATCTTGACTTATGACAATAAGCCTACAAATGATGAATACAATTGAGGTCAAAAGTTTACACCCCCCTTTCAGAATCATTAAAAATGTTAATTATTTTACCAAAATAAGAGGGATCATAAAACATGCATGTTATGGTTTATTTAGTACTGACCTGAATAAGATATTTCACATAAAAGATGTTTACACAAGAGAAAATAATAACTGAATTTATAAAAAATGACCCGGTTCAAAAGTTTACACCCCCTTGATTCTTAATACTGTTGTTACCTGAATGATCCACAGCTGGGTTTTTTTGTTTAGTGATAGTTGTTCATGAGTCCCTTGTTTGTCCTGAACAGTTAAACTGTACTTCAGAAAAATCCTTCAGGTCCCACAAATTCTTTGGGTTTCCAGCATTTTTGTGAACTTGAACTCTTTCCAACAATGACAGTATGATTTTGAGATCCATCTTTTCACACTGAGGACAACTGAGGGACTCATATGCAACTATTACAGAAGGTTCAAATGCTCACTGATGCTTCAGAAGGAAAAACAATGCATTAAAGGCTGGGGGGTGAAAACTTTTTGAATTTAAAGATCAGGGTAAATTTAACTTATTTTGTCTTCTGGGAAACATAACTATCTTCTGTAGCCTCTGAAGGGCAGTACTAAATGGAAAAAAAGAAGAAGAAAAAAATATTTAGCCAAAATAAGAAAAATATACACATTTCCATTCTGTTCAAAAGTTTTCACCCCCTAAATGCTCTTAAAGCATATTTTTTTCCTTCTGGGGCCTTCTTTGAACCTTCTGTAATAGTTGCATATGATTCCCTCAGTTGTCCTCAGTGTGAAAAGATGGATCTCAAAAACAGTCATTGTTGGAAAGGGTTCAAATACACAAAAAAGTTGAAAAACCAAAGAATTTGTGGGACCTGAAGGATTTTGCTGATTGTTCAGGACAAACAAGGGACTCAAGAACAACTATCACTAAACAAAAAAAAAAAAAAAACACACAGCTGTCGATCATTCAGGTAAGAACAGAATCAAGGGGATGTAAACTTTTGAATTGGGTAATTTTTATAAATTCAACTATTATTTTCTTTATACGTTAACATCTTTTAAGTGAAATATCTTATTCAGGTTAGTACTAAATAAACAATAACATGCATTTTGTATGATCCCTCTTATTTTGGTAAAATAACATTTTTAATGACTGAAGGGGAGATGTAAACTTTTAACCCTTAACTGTATATACAGAGCTGCAGTTTCATATTTCAGACACAGATGGCAGGAGAGAGACCAGAGCGCACAATTCATTTACAATGAATGAAAATCAATCATGAGATGATTAGTCTGTTCAGTCGGTTGCACTGCTGTGAGTTTTGGTGTTGAGCATTCAGTGACAGAATTCAAGATCAGAGTATTTTTGTCCACATATTCTGTCATTCTGCTCATGTCATTTTAACTTATTAAATCTCAAAGCATTTAAAAAATGAGTACTTAGAAGTTGAAGTGTTTCTCTTCAAAGTCTGCATCACACGCCGAACAAGAAACCAAAACTCTTGTGAAACATCAAGCGTGTTTGGTAATTATGAACAGAAGTCTTTGTGTCTTCTCGGCTTTAGATGGCTTTCATTAGGCACCAATGTTCCCATCTCATTCAATCACCAATCCCTAAACCATTACAGCAGGTGAGTCCAAACTTTTAATGCACTGAGCTGCACTTGATTCCCCACGGAGTGTTTCCCTGCTGCCCAAGGAACAGCTCGAAATGCACCATTAAACCTGCCAGAGAATTAACTTGGACAGAACTTAATTATGTCACACAAAACGCCCTGCGACTTTAAGATTTGAGGAAAACCAATATTGCTGGGTAGAGAACCAAGTTGGTTCGTTTAGATGCATAATTAGAGTCAATCAGCCATGGACCTGCAGAGTGTGTTGAGATTCAACAAACAGAAACATAACGATTTCCCACACAAAACAGATCTGTGAGCAAAAGCAGTGTGTGACATTTAGAGTTATGACGAACAATGCGCTTCTATTCATTTTTACTCATTTTTTCTATTCATTTTTACTCATCCAAGCAAAGTTAAAGTTTAAGAATATATATATATATATATACACAAAAATTAATCAAATCAAAATATATCAAACAATTAGTCGCAATGTATCATGTCCAAAGTAAACGTTTTTTTTTACATACTACGTGTTTACTATGTATATTTATAATGTATATATAATTACACACATATACATGTATATATTTTTACAAAAAATATGTATTTATATGTATATATACTTATACTTGTTTATAATTAGATTATATGTAAATATTAATATTTTATACATAAATATAAAATTGTTTTCCTTAATATATACATGTATGTGTGTGTAATTATATATACATAATAAATACACACAGTAAACACACACATATAGTATGTAAACATAAACTTTTATTTTGGATTTAATTAGTTGTTTGACATATACATTCACATTTAATTCCCATGTCGTGATGTCGGATAGTACAAATACGTGTTTCTAAAGAAATGCAAAGCTTAACAGCAGAACATGACCCACTCAGATCTTTAGAATACAGAGCAGTCTGGCAGTCTGTTAAATCAAATGGGATTCGTTTTGGAAGTCTTTCGGTTCCCTGAATCTCTCCTCTTTAACTGTCAAAGCCCTGCTGCTCATTTTGAGTTTGATTTGACTTGATCTGATGGTGGGCAAAGGGAAAATCCTGAGTGGAGCTCATGTGTGAGGCAGCAACTCCTTTTCTGTCCCGTCATCCGTGCTCAAGTCAACCGGAGCGCCTCCAGAGATTCCCGACTTTGTCTATTCGGGATTCAGTCGCAGCATGAGACTGCATGATCAGAGGTCAGAGGTTACACGAGTCTTGCTGTCCCGCTAAATACAGTAACAGTACAACACATCTGTCTAATTTTGCAAATGTTGATACAAACACTACTCATTCAAGCAAGATTAACAAGATAACAATATTAATAGTGCTGTAAAAATGCACTAATTAAGAAAAAAAAGAATGAATGCATCAAATATGTCAAAATTACATTTTATTATTTTATTAAAGATAATATGTTAGATAAATTACAATATTGTATATTAAATATATTCGATAATTTATAATAAAAATATATTTTAGATAAATTAGATATCATTTTCATTAGATTAAAATTCATATTAGATAGATAAATTTAGATATATTAATTTAAAATATTTAAACACTATTTATTTTACATAATTCATATACTGTTAGTTTTTGTTAATATTTTGAATTAGATATTTTTCTTTTTAATATTATTATTTTTAGTTTTTGTCATTTTGTTGTTTTTATTTTTTTTTTTAAATATGTCTAGATATTTTTTATGTTTTACAAATAGTTAATTTAGTTTTAAATATTTTACCTAAACTAACTGAAAATGAGAAATGTAAAATTTATTTGTAAATGTAAGAAATTTATTTGTAATTTAAGTTTATTTTAATTCAAGTAAGGTTTTTTTTTTTTAAATTAACAATAATAACTCTGATTGTCATTAGTGTTACAGTATTACATTATTACATTTATGTATTCGCCAGAAGATTTTATTTAAAGTAATTTTTAAAAATATTTTTAAAATAAAATTAAGGTAAAAAAATAATTCTTGAGAGAAGACACACACACACTGGTTTGAATATATATTTGAATATATATTTTCGGCTAAAAACACATCTCTTCCATCTTTATTTGACCCTCTAACTCTAGTACTCTCTATTTTAATTCTATTCTTAAAATGCCCTTTTTTATTATATAATTTAAAAACAAAAAAAACTTTGCTACATGTACTGCGTTAGGCTAACCGAGACTTGTCATAGCACTTACATGTTATTGATCTTTTGTTGACTTTGATTGTTTCCATTGTCCTCTTTTGTAAGTTTTTGTTTTCGTTTACATCTAAATCTACAAAAAAAATTCACAAGACTGACAAAGAGAATTTGTGAAGGAATGAAATGTAAGTAAGACTGATTGCAGCGAGAATACGCAAATTTCCGCACCTGCGCTGTTCAAATACATCCGTGTCACTAACAGAGAGAGAGCACTCGCTGTGAAAAACTCACTCCAGCTTCCACCGCGAGTCTCCCAGGCCTGCGGAAGCTCCTGTAATCTATCACACAAATGAACACAACACAACATTTTCACACCAGAACCCACACGTCTCCATTCGGAAATGAAAGAGGCAGATTGCAAACATCTAAACAGAAGCGACTTGATTTAGTGTTAGGAGACAAAAAGACAAATAATAAAAAGCATTGATCAGAAGGCATATTCATATGGTGGGACGAATAACAGAGTTCTGTGGAGTTTGTGGACCACGCTTCTCCTCCACCCTGATCGTCATGCTGTTTCATTTCTGCATTAAAAGAACTGCAATCTCAAATAAACATCCGTATATAATGCAAAGCCAGCGATAAGAGGGGAAGACACCTCCGTTTGGCTCTGGATTCATGCTGACAGACAGTTTCATTTGCGGCCCGGACACTAATTTCCTCCGTCTATGGGAGCGTGTTGAGAGCTCAGAAACACTGGTGAGATGCTCTCACAGCATTCATTCTCTCCTTCATTTGCATTGAAATGGGAATGCCATATTTCATTCCTGTCCCTGGTACACTTTTATTTATTTATATATTTACAGTGAACACATTCCCTCTGTTCCAGTGTAAATGATAGCTGTGATGACGATAATACAATTCATGGGGTGTGGGGAAAAATCGGAGTGTGTTTCATATTTTGAGGGTCTGTAAACCGGTTTGCACAATTAATTCGCTGAAGCATCACTTTACAACACGCATTTCCTCCACAGCAACGAAACTGGACTGGTTATATTCATTTTAAGTCTGAATATCAAAGCAAGAGTGAATTCAACATTGCCCTACTGGTGATTGTCATCACAAAGCATTTCATAGTTAGGGACTGGAATATCAAATATGAAATCCATTTCATTACAGTTAAATTCTACGCTTGGAGAGTTTCTGTGGCTTCTGAATGATGGTTGAAAGATGAAATCACACATGCAGCAGTTTTACAGATGTGCTGTGGCTTGTAGTGGACATTTAGCTGCTGGATGAAGTGAAGTTATCAGTAATAAAAGATAAATAAAATGTAATGTCATTCCAATTTGTCACGATTATCAATGGATGAATCAAACAATTTCTGATTATGTAGGCAAACACAACTACTACAGAATAACAAAATTCACCTTTCCATTGTTTAAGCTTCAGAAACATGCAAAAGCACCATACAAGTATGTATGTGTATGTATACAAGTAAGTGCTCTATAACACTTGCACTACATTCTAAGTCTTCCGAAGCCATATATTAACTTCATGCACACTTTTAAGTCTTTATTCCCTGAAAGCAGCAACTGCAGCTCCCCTTGGTAAGTTCATAAGAGTACATGAGAATCAATAACGTATTTATGAGCGAATCATTCTTTCAAGTAACATTTTTTCTGCTACTAAATGCGCTACTAATAAATTATGAAAACAAAAATAAAAAAACTAGTTTCTAAGGCAATATTTCACACAACAAGGTTTATTAAAATAGAGAAAACTAAATAAACTAAAACTTAATAAAAACATACAGATAAAATAAATAAATAAATAACAGTTACTAAAACTTTAACTAATATTAAAATTAAAACAGAAAATATAAAATAAATTGTAACTTAAAATTTAACATAAAATGTTATTTTTGACTGGTTTTATAATAATTTAATGTTGCATTTAAGAAGCTTGAAATGTTTACTTCAAGGTTATTATTATTAACTAAAACTAAACAATACATAAAAACAAAAAAAACTATAATAAAATATAAAAACAACAATAACAACGAACGCTAGTTACCAAGGAAACATTTCACACAACAAGCTGAAGTGCAAAAATAACTAAACTAAATAAATTAAAATTAAAAACTGAAATGTAAAACTTAATAAAAAAATTATACAGACATACAAAAAATAAATAAAAATGACAAAGTTGTTTGCCATTTTTATTTTTTAGAGAAAACACAGAAAAAGGTCCAATTTTATGTAAAACTTGAATTAAAATTAAAATAAAAAATGAAAATATAATATCTATATATATCTACTTTGAAATTTAAAGGAGAAGTCCACTTCCAAAACAAAGATTCACATATAATGTACTCACCCCCTTGTCATCCAAGATGTTCATGTCTTTCTTTCTTCAGTCATAAAGAAATTGTTTTTGAGGAAAACATGTCAACATTTTTCTTCATATAATGGACTGATATGGTGCCCCGATTTTGAACTTCCAAAATGCTGTTTAAATGCGGTCTTGTCTTACTTGTTTTTTTTTCCCGGTTCATGACAGTTACGGTATGTCGAAAAACTCCCATCTCATGTTCTCCCTCAACTTCAAAATCATCCTATATCGCTGTTTTACCTTTTTTGTTAAGGGTGTTTGATCTTCTTT
>JAHKKF010491635.1:0-11805 GCA_019740295.1 Labeo calbasu
CATCTGTGGCATTGTGCTGTGTGATAAAACTGCACATTTTAGAGTGGCCTTTTATTGTGGCCAGCCTAAGGCACGCCTGTGCAATAATCATGCTGTCTTATCAGCATCTTGATATGCCACACCTGTGAGGTGGATGGATTACCTCGGCAAAGGAGACGTGCTCACTAACACAGATTTAGACAGATTTGTGAACAATATTTGAAAGAAATAGGCCTTTTGTGTACATAGAAAAAATCTTAAATCTTCGAGCTTAGCTCATGATAAATGGGGGCAAAAACAAGTGTTGCGTTTATAATTTTGGTCAGTGTATATAGAGATTCCAGATAGAAATTTGCTTCAAGACTTCAAGCAGCACACACAGTCTGATGAGGAGGTTAAACAAGGCTTTAGATGATGCCCTGCATAGCTCTGGATGTTTTCTGCATCACTTGCTTTCTACAATAGAGCACGTATGCGTCTCTTTAAACACCAGTAACTCAGTTAATCAGCAGATTAGACTCAGCATCTTTGATCCTTCGTGCAAACATGCGCTTTGATATGATTTGAGGAATGTTCCAGTCACAGTGATAAGCTGTTTTTGAGCTAAAGTTAGCTTTCCTGCGTACTGGAACTGTGTTCTAGGAAAACGGGAAGACAGGAAGCAGAGTGGAATGTGCTAGAACCTGCTCCTACCAGCAGGCACACCTGTTTGTCACACACAAACAATATCTTTCTCTTTTCAGATGTGAGAAGACTCTCAATACCTGTGCCGATACCTGATAGCTGTGTCACGTACAAAACTGCTTCATATTTCTCTTTACCAAAGTGAGACACTAAAAGCGGTTTGTTAAAGGGTCTCTTGGGAAATTAGTAGTTTTAATAGTCTAACATATATTTGAAAGGTGAACAAAGATGAAAGCAGCAAAACAGCATAAAGTCTGATAGGACTAAACAGCACAAAAGGCTCAAATGTTTGCAGGCGATGCTGAATTTTTCATCAAAAAGCTTAGTTGGTTGAATGAACTGCTTGTCATTCTGGCAGTTAAAAATAATAAATAGGTAAATAAAATAATCAAAATTATATATCAGTACTTCAGTATGTACTTTTTTGTGTTCACAGAGAGACAATGCTATTTTAGTATTATTTATATATTAATATTTTTATATATCAATGATGAAAATATTTATATATTAAATTTATATATTAAAATAGAAAACTATTGTGCAGCCTTGATGAGTATTTTTTTAAAAAACATTAAAAATCTTGCAGATCCCAATGGCATTTCGAATGGCAGTGTATATACTATTATAGTATTTATTGATATTTAGAACTAATTTTCATTTTTACATTTCAGTTTTCATTTTAATTTTTGTTTACATTTTAGTTGTTTTGATATTTCAGTTTATTTTATTGCAGTTGGTTGCCAAGCCAACCTTTAAAATTTTTAAGTTTTTCATATCATATTTTAACAAGATTTTGTTTTAAAAAAAAATTGTGAACATTTTATGGGCCCTAAATTCCATGCCATGTTTAAATTTACATAAATTACAAGCATGTTCAGTGGGTTGTACAACTTTATAACCAACAGCAAATTGTTCAGCTGACTTTGCATTGAAAAAAAACGTCTTTGCAAAAAATTTCCAGTAGACAAAAAAACTCCAGAGAATGTATGTTGTGAAATAAAGTGTGACTTCCTGTAGAACCTAAAAAAATTTTTCTTTTATTTGGACTGTAAATCTATCCCACACAACCTTGTTTTCATTTGAATATTTAAATATGGAGTCTACCTAGATTTGTTTCATTGCTTTGTAATTCATGTTGTGGTTTCTTTGGCTCCTCAAATAGTCCACCAAACAGGCTAGCCTTTAAGTTTGATCTCTAAATGGGCTAGTGCACCGATTTATTAAATTCTTTGTCTTGGTACCACAGCAGGTCACAATGAGCTCCCTCTCAGCAGACAGGAAGCCCCCCCTGGACTATGGTGTCCAGATTCGCTTCATCAAAGATTTGGATGACGCCGGCGGAGGGTTCCCAGACAGGAGTCGCCTGGCCGGTGGAGTTGGTGGCGTCAGCAACGGGACTCCTTCACCGTCTAAGTATGGAGTTGCTGTGCGGGTACAAGGCATTTCGGGACAGCCGTACGTGGTGCTCAAGGATGGAGAAAAGGGGGACTCTTATGGGGTACAACTGAAGACTCAACCACAACTCCAGAGCTCAGCTCCAATTGTCTCTCAAACTTCACCGTACAGCACCCTCCTACTGGGACAAAGGGATGGGGCTCGGACTCCCCAGAACTCCTATATCCCCCCTGACCATCCTAGCTCTCTAGATGAGGACTTTGGGAGCCCCTTAAGGAGGCCACCTGGTGACGGACAGGCAGGGACCCAAGGAGAAGCCGAGCCTAGAACTACAGAACGCCTTACACCTTCTGCTCCGGCTCCAAAGGTGGACAGAAAGGACAATGATTGTTTTAACGAAGCAGGGCTTAGGAAGGTCAGGCAGAATGGTATTGGAACTAGTCTGAATGGGAAGGGGTTAAATGGAGCGTCACTGAACGACGACCAAGCCCCAGCTATAGACACCAAGTCACTGGCTCCCATTAATAAACTCATAAGCCGCTTTGGTGGTGGTAGTTCAGCTGATGTTCCGAACTCAGAACCCCGAACTCGGGTTCGTCTTGATAACCGAGTTCGGTCTCACAGTGTGGACGCCCTCGATAAACCTACAGATGAGGCTTCACCAACTTCACCAATGATAAACCCCTATGCTCCTATTACTCCAGCTACAGTGCCTAAACTCAGCTCTTCGAAACCAACAACCAGCAGTCTAGGACGAGACTCCACCTCTGTGGCTAAAGTTGCTGCTATCCCCAATTCCAAACCCCTCACCTTCAGCCAATCACCAAAGTTGTTTGCGCCTAAAGAGGCACCACCTGCTGTACCAAAGAAACCAGTGAGTCCTCAAGATCTTGTTCTTCTTTCTTAAAGTCATCACAACTTAAAAATCCAATTAACAACCAATGTATAGAGCCAAGTTTTTTATTTTCACTCAGATGTGTGCCACAGTATGAAAGTGTTACAGTATTTTCATTGTGACTTAAAAGGTGTTTTTTTGGAATAGTATGCTTAAAAGAGAAGTTCACTTCCGGAATGCAAATTTCCTGATAATTTACCCCCATGTCATCCAAGATGTCTTTCTTTCTTCACTCACAAAGAAGTTAAGTTTTTTTGAAGAGAACATTCCCAAGATTTTTCTTCATATAGTGGGCAGCAGGTTAAAGGTCCAAAATGCAGTTTTAATGCAGCTTCAAAGGGCTCTACATGATGCCATATATATATATATATATATATATAATATAAATGCTCATCTTGAATTGAAGATATTTTACAAGAAAAATGTTTACATAAAGTCCACAGGAGAAAACAATAGTTGAATTTATAAAAATGCCCCAGTTCACATCCCCAAGTTTACATCCCCTTGATTCTTAATACTGTGTTGTTACCTTATTGATCCACAGTTGTTGTTTTTTTTGTTTGTTTAGTGGTAGTTGTTCATAAGTTCCTTGTTTGTCCTGAACAGTTAAATTGCTGTTCTTCAGAAAAATCCTTCAAGTCCCACAAATTCTTTGGTTTTCCAGCATTTCTGTGTATTTGAACCCTTTGCAACAATGACTGTATGATTTTGAGATCCATCTTTTCACACTGAGTGACTCATATGCAACTATTACAGAAGGTTCAAACACTCACTGATGCTGCAGAAGGAAACATGATGCATCAAGAGCCAGGGGGTGAAAACTTTTTGAATTTGGAGATCAGGGTAAATTTAACTTATTTTGTCTTCTGGGAAACACGTAACTATCTTCTGTAAGCCTCTGAAGGGCAGTACTAAATGAGATGATAATAAATATGATATTTAGGGAAAATAAGAAAAACGTACACATCTTCATTCTGTTCAAAGGTTTTCACCCCTGCCTCTTAATGCATCGTTTTTCCTTCTGAAACATCAGTGAGCTTTTGAACCTTCTGTAATAGTTGCATATGAGTCCCTCAGTTGTCCTCAGTGTGAAAAGATGGATCTCAAAATCATATAGTCATTGTTGGAAAGGGTTCAAATACACAGAAATGCTGGAAAACTGCAAAAAATTTGTGGGACCTGGAAGATTTTTCTAAAGAACAGCGGGCAGTTTAACTGTTCAGGACAAAAAAGGGAATCATTAACAACTATCACAAAACAAAAACCACAGCTGTGGATCATTCAGGTAACAACACAGTATTAAGAATCAAGGGAATGTAAACTTTTGAACCGGGGCATTTTTGTGGACTATATGTAAACATATTTTATGTGAAATATCTTATTCAGGTCAGTACTAAATAAACAATAACATGCATTTTATATGATTCCTCTTATTTTGGTAAAATAACTAACATTTTTAATGATTCTGAAAGAGGGATGTAAACTTTTGACCTCAACTGCATAGAGAAAAATGCAGAAATGTTTCCTCAAAAAATGTAATTTCTTTTCGACTGAAGTAAGATAGACAGGAACATCTTGGGTGACATGGGGGTAAGTAAATTATCAGGAAATTTTCATTCTGGAAGTGAACTTCTCCTTTAAAAAATCTAAACACTGGAAATATCGGAGGCAAATTAATGCTTTTTTTCCAACAAATCAGAAAATTTAGCCAATTAAAAATGCTCTCTGCTTGTTTCCAGGTGACCCCTGACCTCATAAAGAGCCAGGCCACGAGTTTAGAAAACGGAAATGGGGAGGATGCCCAGACCAAACAAGCCATTTACAACATACTTAAAGAAGGGTACAATAATCTTATTTAACAGCCTCACAGTTGCCTATAAATGTATTTTACAATACATACTACTTTTTAACAGAACGGTATTAAAGGGATAGTTAACTCAAAAATGAAAATTCTGTAATTAATTACTCACCCTCATGTCGTTCCAAACCCCTTTTCATCTTCAGAACACAAATTAAGATATTTTTGATGAAATCAGCTTTCTGACCCTGCATAGACAGCAACACAACTGACACATTCAAGGCCCAGAAAGGTAGTAAGGACATCATTAAAATAGTCCATGTGACATCAGTGGTTCAACCAAGCTATGAGAATACTTTTTTTGCACCAAGAAAACAAAAATAATGACTTCATTCAACAAAATTGAACAGAATTGTCATTTTTGGCTGAAATATCCCTTTAAACCATTCAAAACACCCTAGCAACCCTGGCAATGCACTGGCATACACCTTTTACATTTTCTTCAGAACATGTTATAACCTAGTTTGTCTCTGGCTCATTCAATTTCCTTTCATATTTTCTAACACTAGGTCTTTTGAGAGTGAGTCAGCCATCAAACGCAAAGCAAGCCTCATTCATGAAAGGTTCTGTGGGGTGAAGGTAAGCACGCTCGTATTCAATTAATCAGTTTGCATTTCCCAGCAGTGAATAGCGCTCAGCAGTGGCTCCTGAATGAGGAAACTACATCTAGAGAGGGTGTGTGTGTGTGCGCGCCCATGGTTTGCGTATCGGTCCCTGTTTTGCATGATTGTGACTGTATGTTTTGAAAAAGGGAACGTACCAGAGAAAGATATTCTGAGACAGAGGAGATAACAGCAACAAGACTGTGTCTTTGTAAGGAAATGGGCAAGTTTAAAATAGACAATAATCATTATGATAATGTTTTTTAAACAGGCCAGTGCACCAAAAATGAAATTAATGATGACATTTATTCACCATCTTGTCATTCCAAACCCAGATCCAAAACAGGGATGGCGTTTTTGTGGGTGGCTCAAGTAGCAGTTTATGGAGCTATGGAATAAAAGAATAAAAAAAAAAGTAAATTCGATTTTATATTTCAAATTCTGACTTTATTCTTGCAATTCCGAGATTATGTCTCACAACTCTAATAAGGATAAACAACTCCTCATTCTCTCCTTTCCCCTCGGCTCAGAGTTAATATCCCACAGTTTTTATTTCCCCTCAGAATTAACAAACATACTATTTTTTGAGTTAAATCGAGTTATAAAGTCCGAATTAGGAGATATAAACTTGCATTTGCAAGGAAAAAAAAGCTTGAATTTTGAGATAAAATAAACAAATGTTATGTAAAATGTAAATAGTAATAGGTTTAAGTAATATTTCATGCTGTAACTGTATGGCTAATACAATACATCCGCTATGAACAGCATATGTGAATATTATGTAGACAAATATTATGTCTACATATTTATGCTTTAAAGTAGAGTAATCATAGCAGTTTTCATCCATAGTATGTCCGTTTAAACCTCTGCGTTTAGCTTCAAATGGCGTCTTTGACGACAATATTCTATAAAAATTATTTGCATTCTGATTTTGACATCAAAAATATATATTTTTTTCTCTTAATCCATGGATTCTACCCATTTGCCTCCACTTGTTACTAGTGTTTTTTGCAACCACTATATGCGCACAGCTGCAAGTGACGTAACTGTGACGTCTACTCGAAACTGGACCCGTAAAGCTCCGAAGTGATGCACCGTGAAAATGCCATGAAAGTGGTCCATATGACTTGCGTGTTATATTTCAGGTTTTCTGAACAACAAATTAGTTGTCTAATTTGTTAAGGGATCATGTTTTTGAATTGGATCTTTTCAGTGAACTATTGATTCAGTTCACAGAATCATTCTGAATGATTCATTCATGAATTGGACTGACCTGGTTCTCAAAGCACACTAGAATGGACAGTTATCAATAAACAACTACAAATTCTGTTGCTTAAAGTTGTTGCTCACTCAAAGCTATCATATGATTATAGAAGACATAAGGACACTTAATTATCACTTTAATGGTATTTTTATGTTGTTTTAATGTGCATTATGTAGCTTGACAGTCCAAGTCCTTAGTCACTTTCATTAAATTGAAAAAGATATTGACTCAAAGAAATTCACCTTTTGTGTCTTCAAGAGAAGAAAGTTAGTCATTCAGGTTAATAACAAAATGAGAGTGCTTAATTTTCATTTCGAGGGGAAATATCCCTTTAAAAAACTGAGTTTCTGTATCTTCCTGTTCGTGCACACATGCATGGGCGTGCATGTCTGTATAATATTGTTAGCCTACGTGTTTGCATAAGCTTCCTGCGTGTGAAATATCCTTCTGCGGTCTCTTGGCAACCGTCGCCTCAACAAGGAAAGCTGATTAGGGCCACGTGGTCGAGAGCTTGCTCTTTGTGATCCATCAATAATTAAGTTACACTGGAAATGGATACCTGTGAGGGAGGGTTTCCCCTCAACCTGGGGGCCCTCGGCATGTCTGTTTGGGTTACGGTTTTAATGGGCACACGTTGTACGACCTCTTACGCTGTCATAACCCACTGAGTGCTCGTCCATGCATGACAAACTCTGTTGTTGTTGTGGCCAGTATTGCTGGGAAACGTTGCGACTGTTGTTAATTAAGCTCATTAGCGTGAAGTAAACCTTGTCAGACGCTTAGAGGTTTTTGACGGTGTTTAGACTGAGATTATACAGTATTACTAAGTTTGGATTCGTAAGATTTTTTTCCCTTAACATTGGTACTTTTACTAAGCAAGGAGGCATTAAATTGATCAAAAGTGACAGTGAAGACATTTATAATGTTACAAAAGATTTCTGTTTCTATAAATGCTGTTCTTTTGAGCATTTATAGTCCTGAAAATTGAAAAATGGGTCATGATTTCCACAATATTAATATTATTAATATTCCACATAATAAAGGAGTAGTTTACTTCCAGAACAAAAATGTACAGATAATTTACTCACTCCCTTGTCATCCAAAATGTTCATGTCTTTATGTTTCATATGTAGCGAAACGATTATTTTCTAAAAAAAATTACAATTGATACCTTTTTTTTTTTTTTTGCCTCAAATGCTTGTCTTGTCTGACTCTGTAATGCGTATGAGCATTTGTGGTTAAAAAGTGTATAATTGTAATTTCTTTTAAGAAAATAACTGATTGTTTCACTAGATAAGACCATTCTTTCTTGGCTGGGATAGTTCAGAGCCCTTTGAAGCTGCATTTAAACTGCGTTTTGGAAGTTCAAACTCACCATATAAGTCCTATATATGGAAAACATTCCTAAAATATTTTTCTCCAAAAACATAATTTTTTTTATGACTGAAGAAAGAAAGACATGAACATCTTCGATGACCAGAGGGTAAGTAAATTATCTGTAAATGTTTGTTTTGGAAGTGAACTAATCTATGAAATCAGTTTTATTTTTTCCCAAATTCTGTTTTTTTTCCCCCCCAAAATTCCTTATTTTCCATTTTAATTTTTCTGGATTCCATTTTTTCCATTTTATTTTTTTCTAGACTCTAGTTTTAATGGTTAAATTAAAATATGTTTATTAATAAGCATGTCTAATTAATCAAAATCTTACACAATTTAATAACAATTTATTAAAAATGAAAGTGAAATTACATTTTTAAGGCCCTATGAAATACTTTTTTTTTTCTCAAATTCAGTTTTATTTTTACCAAATTATGTGTTTCCGTTAATTTTCTGGATTTCATTTCAATGGTTTTATTAAATTTTCATAATCAAAATCATATCTAATTAATTGATTTTATTTTTTTTATCATTTACTATTATTTTATTAATTAAATATTTGAAAAATATTTCTTAAATATTTATTAAATAATAAAATTATTAAATTATTAAATATAAATATTTACAAATATTTATTAAATATTTTTTCTGGTAAATATTCCAGACAAAATAATGTTTTAATAATAATTTTATTATTAGTTGTAGTAGTATCATTACTATATTTCTGTCACAGTTTC
The DNA here is from genome assembly GCA_019740295.1 of Labeo calbasu. Taxonomy (NCBI): domain Eukaryota; kingdom Metazoa; phylum Chordata; class Actinopteri; order Cypriniformes; family Cyprinidae; genus Labeo; species Labeo calbasu. Next base: position 8,792 of record JAHKKF010491635.1, read on the forward strand.
TTCAAGTTAAACCGAGCTTTAATTTTGACAGGGTGCTATGAAGATCTATAATTTTCTGTTTGTATATGATGCGATAGTTTTTCTTGAAAGAAACAGTAAAATCCTCATGAACTTATTCTCAGAGCAGTTCTAGACATTGTGTTCATGTACTCATAGTTTGAGGCGAAATACGCTGTAAGCGTCACACGTGCTTCAGTATATGTGTAGTAAACGAAACGGCGCATCTGTGCCATTCATTCACACAGAGATGCACAGAACATGCAGTATTTTTGTGGCTTAATATTCACAGATGCTAGTCCATATCTTGTTTTGATTTAAAGTGTACTGACCTACTTTTGATTTATTCATCCAAAATTTGGCAAATTCCCTGATATTCTGTGAAATTCCATTGTTATAACTGGATTCCGCATTGTGTCCACGTTTTCCGCATCACAGAAATCATAGAACCCTACTTAAGCAGCAAATTAGCATATTAGAATGATTTCTGAAGGGTCATGTGACGCTGAAGACTGGAGTAATGATTCTGAAAATTCAGCTTTGCCATCACAGGAATAAATTACACTTTAAAAATATGTTAACATAGAAAACCATTATTTTTATTTGTAATAATACTTTGCAATATTACTGTTTTTACTTTATTTTGATCAAATAAATGCAGACTTCATGAGTATAAGACACTTTTTATACTTGCTTCAAAAACATAAAATCTTAAAGACCCCAAACTTTTGTATGGTAGTGTATGATGATCAATCTGACATGATTATCCTAATACTTATCTACATGTCTAATTGTTTTGATTTACGTTGGTGTTAGAAGTTCTAGTAAGATGACTTGAATAGAACTTTAATGTGATCTTTTTTATTCAAGAAGTAACTTTAGACCGTGCAACACAAGAGGTCAGTTCAAATGACCTCGTAGTAGCCATGTGTGGTCATTATAGTGATGGCAACAGCAGTTGAATGGTCTGATGGGACATCCTAGAGGACTGGGTTATTTGAGGAGCAGACAGCTGCCTGCTGGCTGTGTGTGCATGTTTCAGATCTAATTATTTGTTTTATGTTTCCTCATTAAAATAAGATCAGCCATGTGCAGTTATAAGGTGATTCATTTAAGGCGTATCTGTATCAGGAGTCACTCAGAAACTAATCTTGTGATTGACAGTAAGAATAACTAGATACGATAGCTAGGATGTAGTGATTCCTCAGGGGACATTTGAAGCAAAATTACTGCCGTAAGATGAATGCATAGCCCTGAGATGACACAGATCATCCTCCTTGTAGAAATATGTATGTTTGTTTTAGGGCTGCAACTTGTATGAACAAAGCTACATGTGTTCAGTTTTGATAAAGCTCATTGATGGGATTTTGAAAGACTTCTTGTTCAGTTGTTATACAAAATCAGGGTATATAAAATGGAAACATATCCTTATTTGGTTCTGGCAGAGTAGTTCAACTACTGAGATTTAAAGTCCTCTTCATATCTTATGCTTAAATCACCCAAGGAATTCTGCCTTTTTTGGTGGAGGTAGCATTAAGCAAATGTTAAATGTATTAATTCAAATAAAAGAATCATTATATTTTTAAAAAGAATTTTTAATAATTTAACAATTTTATTTATTTATTGTATTCTCTATAATGTTGGAGGATTGTAGATTAAAGATTTTGGATTTAAAACTTTTTTTTTTACATGTAGTATGTGAAAGCTTGCAAAAGCTATTTTATTTATTATTATTTTTTTTACAATAATTTAACACTTACAATATAAGTTGTATAATTTTTAATTTTGGTGGTTTCCAGTTAACTACATGTTGACATGAAACTGTGTGATAAAATCACTTACAAAGTCTGTGGAAAGTTATTCAGTCTTTTAATTCCTGACATAACCACGTTAAGTCAGCAACCCTTCAGCAAACATTCATATAATGCACGGAAGATACCAGGAAGGAGTTTTTACGGGATCCACGTCAGTAATGTAAAGCCTGTTGAGCTGCCTTGAACAGAAACCCCACCACTACAAGGATGATTTAAATAACTCTACAGATCATAAGACACACATTTTCAAGTGCTTTCATGAAAATATGAGCTTTGGCTTCCGTTTCTGCTTTTAAATAGTCTTCAAATGCATTAGTGCAACTGTGAATTGTCTGTGCTTATCAACAGCATGCCCAGCCTAAATCACTACATTACTTGTTAAAGCTCACTGGGGTTTTGTGCTTCACAGGGTCCGCAGATCTCAGTGACTGACAGCAATATGAAGACTGAACTGGAGAAGGCATTTAACAAGAACACACAATTACAACAACAACTGGACAAGGCCAAGAGAGAACTGCAGGAAAACCAGGACCAGTGAGTTTTAATGTGCATTATAACAAGAAACAAATGTGCATTTACAATAGAAAATCTAATCCTGTGGAGTTTTAAATTGGATTTGTCTGATATGATGTTTCTGTCTTCAGAATGGTTGAGCTGCGTATGGATAGAGAGGCAGCGGAGTCTCGCTTACGGCAGCAGGAGGATCAGCTAGCTCAGCTCCAGGAGGAGCTCAGACGAACGCTGGAAAACTCACCTCAGTCTGACACAATGCAGCTAGTACGCACACGAACACACAGCATACAGAATAATTCCCCTTATTATGTAATCACATTTTGCAGCAAGATATGTGAATCACTGAGTGTATTCTTCATTGTTTAAAGTGTAATTAATTGCAAACATAGGTAATTAAATTAAAAAGATACAGAACATTTGATACATAGTATTTACACACTAGAGATGCGCGGATGAGCTCAAGCATCACCCGAATTTTCTTCTTCAGAGTTGCCTCCCTGCCACCCAAAGTTGCTTTTCCAACTCTTTGCTCCAAGTTATCCAATACAAATTCGATATTTCACATAAAAGATGCATATAGTCCACAAGAGAAAATAATAGTTAAATTTATAAAAATGATGCTGTTCAAAAGTATACATAAGCTTGATTCTGTGTTGTGACCTGAATGATCAACAGCTGTGTTTTTTTTTT
>JAHKKF010491637.1:0-10874 GCA_019740295.1 Labeo calbasu
AACAGTTAAACTGCCCGGTGTTCTGCAGAAAAATCGTTTAGGTCCCTCAAATTCTTTGGTTTTCCAGCATTTTAGGTGTATTTGAACCCTTTCCAACATTGAGTGTATGATTTTAAAATGCATCTTTTCACCCTGAGGACAACTCAGGGACTCATATGCAACTTTTACAGAAGGTTCAAACACTCACTGATGCTCTAAAAGAAAACATGAAGGAAAGGTTTTTGAATTTGAAGATCAGGGTAAATTTAACTTATGTTGTCTTCTGGGAAACATGTAAGTATCTTCTGTAGCCTCTGAGAGGCAGTACTAAATGAAAAATGTGATATTTAGGCAAAATAAGAAAAATGTACACATCTCCATTCTGTTCAAAAGTTTTCACCCCCAGCTGTAAATGCATGTTTTTTGTTTTGTTTGTTTTTTTCGTTCTGGAGCATCAGTGAGTGTAAAAAGATGCATCTCAAAATCATACACTCATAGTTGGAAAGGGTTCAAATACACAAAAATGCTTTTTTTTTTCTTCAAAATATTGACAAACTTGTCACCTATGTCATCAACTATCTGATATACGTTTAAAGTGAATGTGTTTTGTCTTCTACAAACTGTTGCTACCTAATCTCATGATGAAAACTTACATGTGGGAACTTCGTGAGACACGAAATACGTACCAATAAGTACATATCACTGCAGTTTCCAACAGAAATGAACACTAGAGGTGAGAACCTGTAATCGTTTTCGTACAGTTATGATTACAGCTCCATATGTTTCACTTTCCAGATGTAACAAGCTTGCTTGGTAGCTCAGCCGGCACAGAATTGGACTTAGGGTGCAGAATCCTTGGGTACATATCCTGTGAAAAACATGACTCACGATGAAAGAGCTGCAAGATGAGAGATAAAAAAACAAGCTAAAACGGCATGCTTGCAATTGTGTTTTTACATCACATTCGCGAACATTTCAAGTGAATTCAAGTGACATTCAAGTGAATTCAAGTGACAAAACTAAGGTCACATAAGAGGTTCCCAACCACCGGGTCACGACCCACTACCGGGCCGCGGAAGAATTTCTACCGGGTCGCGAGAATGTTCTGGGAAAAATTTGTGTAGATATGATGCTCTGTTATTTATTGTGCGTAAATGATTGTTATAATTATTCTGTACTTTCGTTGTATGCGACTGATTTGGAGTAACAATTTGATGATTTCATGTTAAATTAGTAAATAAAAGATTGCTCTGATCTGTCATATAATCTATTAGGGCTTAAATGGACCGCAGTTGATCCGCGATAGTACGAACCTGGTCCAGATCTCACCGTTCGGCATGTGATTTGCAGATTAATTTGCCAATTTACATGTTCAAATGGTGTAAAACCACAAAAAGCAGAAACGAAACAGAACTCAATTCGTTACTTGCGCTCTGTTCTTGCACACGAAGCACACACAAGCATAGAGACGTGTTTTAGACAGCGCGGCATACCGAGTTGATTTCTCTTTCATGTCTCCCCGCATTTAAGATACATACTCATGGGAGTTTGCGGTTACGTCTCAGTATTGAAAATATTTCTGTTTTAAACCACGAACGCGAGTCAATGGATGTCACACAAGAAACGTGAAAACTTGTGCCGGTGAACGTCTTAACTTCAGTCAATTCACTACACAGAAAGCAAAAGTAAAAAAACTGACGACGTTTTTTTTAACTTTCCTACATTGTTTGATGGAAGAATAATGTTGTTAATATCATTACACATTATTAGCTCTGTTTTATTTTGTGAAACTTTACTACATACATGGAATAACTGTTTTCTAAAAGCAATAAGCCCTATGAAGCCATGGTTTACAGGTAACTATAACAGATAAGGGGTCCACCTCATATCATGCCTACAACGCCCCTTAGCTGTTATAAATTCACTGTAAACTGTGGCTACTTGGGGCTTATTGCTTTATTTTACAAACGTATGTACTGTATATGTATGTATAAATGTATTGTTTTGATAGTACTTTTGTGTATTTAAATGTTTGAACATATACGATGGTTTTACTACAAATAAAACTATAGTTAAACCACGGTATTCATGGCATTCACTTTTACTATAGTTAAACCATGGTTACTTCTTAAGGGAAACCTAAAATAAACATTAAATGGTTGAAAACACTGCATAGTTATTATATTATAGTGATTATATGATAAGCACAACTGTTAGTGGTTGAGCACCAACCAAAGCGAGAAAGCACATCTGAATCGCACTTGTGTATGTGTGTGTATTTATATATACATACAAATATACACGATACACGCACACATACATATCATGCAAACACAAACTTCTAATTTGGGAATGGTTAATCGTGATTTTATATACCTACAAAATTTTTGCCTACTATACAACAGGGCAGCAGGCATATTTGGAGGTAGGGAAAATATGATATTAAAGGGGTGCTATTTTGCTTTTTCACTTTTTGAACTTTAGTCAGTGTGTGGTGTGTACAGTAGTCAACATTTGAAGTGGATCAAAACCTTTCATCAAAGTTGTCCCAAAACCAAAACAATACCCGTTCTTGTCTGAGGACAACTTTGATTAACTTTTTTGATCCACTTCAAATGTTGACTACTATATATTTGGGCATAAAAAAAAAAAGATCTACAAAGTTTCAAATCTCAAAGTCCACTCCAAAAGGAGATATTTCGTTTTTAAAAAATCCCTTTTCAAGAACTACAACGAGCAGCTCCTTTGGACTACAACATTTGTTTTCCGCATGCAATGATGTCACAATGTGGTCCATTAGAATATCATTAAATTAAATCTCGCCCACGGAAATTCGAATTGTTGGGGGGGGATTAGCCTAACTTTAACGATGCAGCGCGGCGAACTGTAGTACAGGGAGTCAAAACACATGCCGAAGCCGCGATCTACTCCAGTTGCCGCGTCGGAGCCGTAATGCGCCGCAGACGTGTGCGGTGTGTGGTAAGAGATTTATTCATCATACAGTGTAGACAGCTTCACTTACAACGCAAGCGTTTTTTAAAATGCATAAACTTGAACTAGAATAGGCTAGGCTAATCAGTGATGATGTTCTTTGATAATGTTAGGCTGCTTTTAGCCTAATGCTGGAGCTGATTTCGGGCAATGAAACTAAGCATGTAAATAAATAAATACATTAGCACGATAACATTACGTATTGGCGATCTCGCAGGCTGATGATAGGACCCAACACTACTGTAGCATATTATTTACTCACCCTCCATGCATCCTAAGTGTATATGACTTCCTTCTTTCAGACGAATGCAATCGGAGTTATATTAAAATTTACCCTGGCACTCCCAAGCTTTAGAATGGCATAGATGGGAGTTTCTCCTCATCAGTCCAAAACAAGTCCAATAATATGCATCCATCCATAATAAAAAGTCCAGGGGGGTCAATAAAGGCCTTCTGTAGCGAATCGATACATTTTTGTAAGAATAATATCCATATTTAAAACGTAAGAATCACTTTAATCTAGCTTGCGCTAACAGTTGTACACGGAACTTACTTAATTGACAAGGGGCGTGGCTGTGTGAAATACAGTCTAAGCTGTTCACCAATCGCAAAGCAGTGGGATAGCTAACCAATCACAACACATTTCATTTTTCGGAAGGCCTTCATTAAAGCCAGAACTAATCGAGCCTTATGCGCCAGGCTGGGAGAGATGTATTGTAATAATGTAAATTGTTAAAAATAATGCGTTTTTCGAACCACCAAGCATGAAAGCATGTTCTAGTACATCCCAAAACAAATCAAGACTTTGTAAAAGAGCATAATAGGATCCCTTTAAAAAGACATAATATACGACCCAAACCACAACAAGATTTCACCATGCACACATTAAATTATCTAAATAACTCTGTCAAAACTGCAAGATAAAATGGAGCAGTAAGAACCTTTTGCATGTTCTATTCATATAAAAGATTTAAATATTCATATTAAATATTCACATAAAGATTTCATTTATATGATTTGCTATGGTAAGTTTTCGAGGCATGCGCTGAAAAAGAAATCCACCTGCTGTATAAGTGTAGAAGAATCAAAGTCATGTCCACATAATGAAAACTATTTAAAAGCTAGGCATATTAATTCATATTTCGCCTCCTGCTATAAATCAAGAGCAACAGCATTTTGCATTTATCTAAATTAACTCAAAAGTCAAACACACCCACACTAATCTTCACTTTGGACAATAATGCATGCAAATTAAATATTAAGGTCATCAAAGGGAAGTAATTCTGGGCCGTCACATGCAGCTAGAAGACAAGGTCAGGCTTTATGGGTTCTGGATGGCTTCAGGGGAGCATCAAAGCAGCCCGGAGGTTTATATTTAGTCGTAACTGTTGAATGGGGTTTTATGTCCATGCTGTGAGCTTTATCAGAACAGAAAGTTACTCATCAAATGCGCAAACGAATGTGGGCAGCCTGTGACTTATTTAGCACAAGTGTGAGATGCGAGTCCTCTCTGCTCAGAAGTAATTGTTCTCGCCTGCTGTTTGCAAAAGGATAATGGCAAGAAGCAGTTCAGACGTAGTCCGTATTTCAAGACCTCAGTCACGCTACTACGGTGGAATTACACTCAGACTTGTTTTCTGCTTCAAAGACGGTACTGTAACTTGTGTGTGTGTAATTTAGTTTTAATAGCTGGGTCAATTGTTTCGTGGTACAAAACAATATATCTTCCTTTCAAAAAGAACTGGCTTGCTTTTCAAGATTATAGCTAAACAAATTGGAGAGTTCAGGGTTTAAACGAGTTTAATAAGAGTTTCTTTCTATGCCGCTGAGCCAACCCAGATAGGATGTGGGCCTCATTTCCTGCCTGCTCATCGCCTGCCAATCACCCTGTCATTCAGGGGCAAGGTCTGAAAACAGCTTAAACACCTCCTACTGTTTGCAAAGGAGACAAGCCAGCACAAAAGCAATGAGAGATGCTTGACAATTCCCTTTTTCCTGAACTGTAAATGTCTAAAAATCACAGATATAAAAGATGTAAATCAAATTATTTGGAGAACAACTGGAGTGCTATTCTGACACAGATCGTGTATCTAGTTTCGTTCCTGTTCAACAAAGCTTGTCTCAACATGCTGGAAAAACAAAACCTCCATCATCCTTTTATCAGCCAGGCTGAGAAAGGCAATAATACACTTTCTACTTCAACCGTAATGAAATCTGTGTTTTTGATCTCGCCGAAATAATTGAGAACAGGATCTCGAACTGTCAATGCACCACGGTTCTATACAATCCTAGACGCCTCGCGTTCACCGAGCAATCAACTCTCATCAAGCCTGACCACAAGATCTTTCCGACCGAGAGCTATTTAAATTATTTAAAATGTGCATCTTCAAACTCTTTCAGTTTATTTCATGCAAAAAGCAGAGATTTCTCTTCATGGTGCCCATACCACAAACTGAGACAATCGCAAGCTTGTTCATGATGAGGTAATTCTTCCCGCACAAGCCATCTGGCAAAGCCGCAAAACCAAATACAAACAACAACCATGCAATTCAAGACCTTGTATTGTGCATTATAATACACAGTGTGATTCTTTGAATATTTGTTCTTTCTTTACGCCATGACAAAATGGCCTCTCTCATTGTTTATGACACACAAGCCTGAGTGCATCTGCATTCTGTAAACTGCATTTATTGTCTTGCGGATCCTGAGGCTGATAGAATGACTCATATCCAAAACATATGGAAATAATAATTTCAGTGGCTACTATATAAATATGTATTCTGTTTAATGCAATGTTCTATTTTGTTAGAATTTTACAAAACACTTATATTAATATTAAATAGGGTTTTTTTTATTAAAACACTAATAAAAGGCACTGTACCATATATATCATAAATAAATAAGACATATGCACTGAATTACTGTTATAAAACAGGGTCAGTAAGACTTTTTTATATACAGTACAGACATTTATAATGTTATTTTGAACTTTCTATTCACAAATAAACAAAATAAAACAAAATCCACAAAAATATGAAAGCAGCACTACTTTTTCCACATTAACAATAATTATAAATATTTCCTGAGTACATCAGGACTTTAGAATGATTTCTGAAGACAGTTACAATATATTCAAATGGTTATTTAAAATTGTAATATCATTTCAAGAACTGGGTAGTAATTTATTACATGTAATCTGGATTACTTAATCAGATTCCAAAAATTAAGTACTTGTAATTAGATTAAATTGGCTTTTTAAATACTCATAATCAGACTACAGTTACTTTGTTATTGATTACATGATTACATATTCACACAACACCAATAAATTATTTATAATTTATTGATTCTCCCCAATTCCTCTTTTCCATCTTTTAAATGTTCTTTTCTAAAATAGACTGTATAAAATAGCTCATATAGGGCCCTATGAAATTTTATTTTTTCCCAAATTCCGTTTTTTCCGTTTTAATTTTCTCAACTCCTTTTTAATGGTTAAATTAAATGTTATTAATCAAAGAGCATGTCTAATTAATTAAAATCATAAAGGTTTAACAAAAATGACATGTTTAGGGCCCTATGAAATGTTTTATTTTTTTCTCAAGTTTTACTGTTATCAAATTCTGTGTTTTAGCATGTCTTGTTATTTAAATGCATACTCAATTTATTCAAATTTATTCTTATAATAGACTTATGAAAGGTTTTTTTACCCTCAGAAATTCTGTGTTGTGTATTTAAAATGTTCTGGTTTAGCACTAGCATTCTTTACTATTAAAATTAAAACATGGAAGAAATGTGTGATTATTAAAAAATAATGTTTGTTTCATTTTAGTAGTAGTAGTAATAGTAGTAATATATTTCTGGCACAATGTCTTTAAGTTAAACCGGACTTTTATTTTGACGGGTTGCCTTGTCTACCTTTACATTTCTGTGTTTATGATATAACGCTAGTTTTCCTTAAATGGAACTTATGCTCATAAAGTGACTCTCAGCAGATATTGTTCATGTATTTATGTCCTCATTTAGTGAGACGACAGACGCTGAAATCACCGCGAGCGTCAAACTTCAGTGTGTGTAGTAAACAAATCGCTCGTCTGCTCCATTCATTAAAACAGAAACACACAGAACATGCAGGATTCAATTTAAATGGTATTTTTGCGGCATAATATTTACAGATAACAGTCCATGTTGCGGTTTGATTATTTAAATGTAATGAACTACTTCTGATTAATTCATTCAAACTTTGACAAATTCCGTGACGTTCCGCGTTATTCAGTAAATTCCGTTTTTATGACTGGATTCCGCGTTTTCCGCATTGCGGAAATCATAGGGCCCTACTCATATACATTCAGAAAGTTTTCCAGTTTTGTAGACATTCACACGAAGACCAGACATTATTCAGGTGGCAATAATTAACAGAAAATTGTGAGACCACACATCAAGTGTTTCCTCAACATTTCACTATTGCATCAACTACCTCCAGACACATTCATTTTTATCTGAATGATCACTTAGTTGGTTATTTAACCATGTATTACTATGTCTTTAGAAGGCTTTTGTCTTTCAAACACAAATTCGCATTATTTCTACATTTAATGTAGGGATTCACACACTTTTTTGTCAGCTAAACCTCTTTCACCTAATATACTTAAAGCACCCCTGAGATTTTAAGATAACAAGTTGTGTGAATAACATGTATGTAATCAATAAAAAAGTAACTGTAGTCTGATTACGAGTATTTTAAAAATTTACTCTAATTATAAGTACTTAATTTTTGGAATCTGATAACGTAATCCAGATTACATGTAATCAGGTACTACCTAGCTCTGTATATGATTATCCTATTTAAATCAATGTGCCCCGCCCCTCTCTTCTCTCTGTGGAGTGACAAGCCTGTTTACTTTAGCCGCATTTAGTCGCTAAACTTGCTAACTAGAATGTTATTAGGAAAGGTGATTCCAGAGATTCATAAAAAACCTTACACTCACTTCTGCTGTAGGTGAAGCTGGATCACGAATGATTTGTGTGACCATAGACACATTTATGTAGATCAGGAGCTGCATTCCCTTCACAAACAAACTTAATCCACTGCATCTTCAGCTGCTCAGATGTCGGGAGTAAATGACGACCACTATGTTCATTATAACATCCAGCAACACAACACCTCAATCGCTCAATCTGAGATATTCTTGTCTAACTTACATCCCTGCTCCAGCATCGAAACAATGGAGGTCTGACTGTGACAGCTGATCTGAGGTAAGACGCTCATGTCAATCAACTATCGTGGGAGCCGACAGGCAGACAGGCATTTGAGAATGGCTCGATTTGAAAAAGGAGATTATTTTTACAGATTAATTAAAAACCACTGCATGGATTTTTATCATTATAGGGTAGATTTGTACATACACTTCTAACACACATTAATGTTCAAACAACATGAAAAAGTGAACCTTTTTTAACAAGGTCTCACTTATATGTCCTAAGTTTTCAGCATCATATCTAAACCTCATCACACTCTAACTAGCATTCTGTGCTCTCTGGTACTTCCCATAATGCTCTGTCACAGAGTAGCCACGTCAGTACAGACTGAAGCTTGACCAGTCACCACAGCTGAGGCACTCTGTGGAGTGGAGCCTTGGTTTGGGCTAAAAAGTACCCACAGACCCAGCAGCCACTCAGCCCCACTGGGCAGAGATCTATCAAGCAGTCCGCCTGCATGCTCCGCCTCACACATAAATGCAGGGGCAAGCATAAAGCATCTAGCTCGAGGGGAAATGAAGGCCTTGCACCATGGTGACATCTGTCCTAAAGAAAAATTGTCGCAAGTGGCATTTCTGTGTTTTCTGACCGCCTTAAAAAGAATTCCAACAAAACACTGTGAGAAGGAAATTAAATGGAGAGCACAAAAAAAAAAAAGAAAGAATGAAAAATCACTGAACCTGCAACTTCAGAGCACTAACGCATGTGTTTTACAGAGGTCCTATACGTCAATATATTAATTCCTAAACTTGCTTCGCCAAGCAGAAACAGACTTCAAATCATGCTTCAGAAAATCCCTTTATCTGTCTTAGAACTCAAAAGCTCCACAAAAGGATCTTTGCCACTTTGAACCTGTCTAAAACAACATCAGGCTGATTTTTTTTCATTGTATGAATATTTGAGAGTAAAGAATTCAGGCAAAAATCCCTCAGGCTGCAATAAGAGCGTACATACAATACATAAACTACACTACATGATTGTATTTCTCAATCCATTAGACTCCAGCCTACACTATTGCACTGTTAGAAGACTATATTTTGCTTTTCCTCCGAGTCCCTATTTATTCAAGCAACACATCTGTGAGTAGATAGTGACCCTAAGCTCCTTACACTGCAGTCGGCAATGCACCAAGACACATAAACCTCACATCAAAAGTTAAAGGGCAACGCTCAGCGGAGCAGATAGGAGTGCCGCGGGGTGAAGGGAGCAGACATGCTCTTTCTGTGCTCAGCAGATGTTGTGGTCAAATTTTACAGAAGACAGCGCTTTGGACCATACCGGAAGAGTGCTCTCTGCCCCCTGGGGTCATCTAGATCGCTATTATCTGAGGAGACTAGGACAAAGCTGCCAACCTAGATCTGCCTGTTCAAAGAGTACGACTGGGTTAGCGGTCACTGATCAACAGTAGTATAGGAGATATTGATGTATGACATAATACATTAACTCTTGTGAATGCACATCGAAGATCAACATGGAAAAGAAGAAATTGATGAATAAAGTTGTTATTTTTATTTTCTCTGCGCACAAAAAGTATTCTTGTAACTTCATGAAATTAAGGTTGAACCACTGATGTCATATGGACTATTTTAATTATGTCCTTACTACCTTTTTGTCTCTTAAATGTGTCAGTTGCATTGCTGTCTATGGAGGATCAGAAAGCTCTTGGATTTCATCAAAAATGTCTTAATTTGTGTTCTGTAGTTGAACAAAGGTCTTACGGGTTTGGAATGACATGATTTTAATTTTTTGGTGAACTACACCTCTAACTGAAGTAAGTTCCTTGTTTAGTCCTGTGCATTTATATCACCTGTTTAGTTCAGTTCTTCATTTAGATCCTCGACTCCTTGCCTGCAATCAACCTGTGACAAAAAAGAATAATAAACACTATAAATACTATATACTGAATAAATACTAAACACTACAATAGTATACAAGTAATAACAAAACAACAGGAAAGAAAGAAGGGCTTTCTTTAGTGTCTAGGAGTTGTGCTATCCTCTGACGCTGTAGTTGTGTGAGCAGTAGGTGATTTCACCCCTGAGATACTTCTAAACGGTGCATGGGGAGACTGTGTGTAACTGAATAATTGAAGACACTCACGCATTTCATTTAAGGATTTGGCAACGCAGTATGTGGGAACATGTTAGCTCCACTGCATTCCTCACATACAAATGTATAGTCAGTACACTGTGAGTCGACTGGATACATATTTACACGCAAGCCCTGAACATAAAAAATATATGAAGATGTATGGAAAAGAAGGGGGCTGTCTTTACGCATGAGAGAGATAATACATCTATATATCTATTTACAGTGAATTTGCAATCTGCGTCTTTAGGGGTCATCGGATGCCCATTTTCCACAAGTTGATATGATTCTTTAGGGTCTTAATGAAAAGTCTATAATATACTTTGGTTAAAAATTCTCAGTGATAGTGTAAAACAACACCCTTTTTACCTTGTCAAAATCAGCTCTGCAAAATTCTTCCCATACTGGTCGAGGCTGCTTTAAATGCAAATGAGCTCTGCTCGCCCCTCTCTTCTCTCTGTGGATTGACGAGTCTGTTTACTTTAGCCGCATTTATCCACTAAACTTGCTAACTAGCACATTATTAGGAAAGGCGATCGCAAAGATTTATAAAAAAAAAA
>JAHKKF010491639.1:0-10389 GCA_019740295.1 Labeo calbasu
TTTTATTTTATTTTATTTTATTTTATCTTTAAAAATATTGCAAGTATTATTGAGCCAAGTGTATTTTGAATGCATTTTTTTCTATAATTGAGATTACTGTAAATTATTTTAAGTAAGAGTGTATGAAATGAAATGAATGAATGAGTGAGCAAGATCTCTGAAAGGTCCTGTTCAAAATCTGTAAGTTATCGAATTGTTTTTAACATTTAAAAATGTTCACGCTGCTCTTTTCTCTGAATCAGTGGCTGTCAGTCTCCAAAAAAGCATGTTTAAATGAATCCATATGACTCATGGTGATATAGTATAGATCTGTGTTAGGAAAAGAGCAGCGTGAACATTCTACAAAACATCTCCATTTGAAATAATCAGCCACACTGGTTTATAATGACATGAGGGTGACTATGGTTCAAACTCTTCTTGCTGGACTGAACATACCAAGCTGTTTTCACTATTTTGAAACCTCATCCCACAAACTTGGCGAAAATAGATTTACTTACTAAACAGAATATAAATGCGTCTCCATATACAAACAGCGTCGGGGCGCGCACTACCTCTAAAGAAATGTATTATCTAGTCATAAACTTCTCTCGCAGTCAGCTAGTGGATTTCATAAAACTAACATTGACTTTATAACGCCTCTTAATAAATATTGACCTACATTTTAATCACATGCTAATCTCGAGCGCTGGAGAGGTGACAGTTTATGGATGGCCGTGGATCATAAATTTTCCAGGTCGCGTCTCTCTATCGAGTGTATCCGTTCCTCCGAGAGCCGTGCGATTGATCATATTCATTAAAAATATCTACACACTTTGGCATTTCACAGCCCACTAAGCCTGCGCAAGTTTAAGAATAAGATGTAATTATTCTCCCACAGCCAATATTCATCTCAATAGAATAATAAACTACTTGGATTAAAAGATTATCGAGCTCGGTTGTGTTTTAAACGCGTTACAGCGTGTGTATGCGTTTGTATATTCTCTAAATATTTTGCATGTAATGTTTTAATAACAGAACAACACTAATTACAGCATAAATGGGTTTGGATTTGAGCGTTCAGCATTAAAAAAGTTTGAAACGGCATGTGATCGCAGTTTTATGGCGTGAAACGGTCTGTTCGATGCATTTTCCTTCTACTTTTTGTTCGTTTGCATAAATAGGTTAGTGAAATTGTTTCCAAAACGGTAAAATCATATTCGTTTTATATTTTTAGCAGCATATTCGCCAATAAGTGCTTCTCTAGCCAGCTGTCTCAAAGCTCTCCTGCGCTATTAAAATCGTGTTTCACCGCAACCCAGGCGTTTCCAGAAACCTGCATCCATGCCACCGCTGAGCATTGTTTAAAGCCATGGGGTATTGTGGAATAGAATGAGGTCGACCAATCTTTTCAAAACTAATTATAATGTTTAAAAACCTAAACACCAGAAGCAATATTGGGCCAATAAAACGGAATTAAAAGCTCATTTCTGCGGGGTAATTGCACCACGCAGTGCTGATATTAAACACCTGGCATGTGGTACGGCTCTCCAGCCTGTCTGCGCTTTTCGCAGATGTGCCGCCCATCCTGGAGCGGGAACCGGACGTGTCGGAATCGGGTCAGACGAACGGGCGAAGCGACGATGGCTTTGTTACAGGACATGATGTCATGATGCCTCCCTTCCCCTATTTAAACAGGCCGAGGGAACGGGAGAGTGATACAGATTGAGTGTGTCGTTGTAAATGGGGGTAGATTAAGCGGATATATTGTGAGTGTTCAGGGAAAGGCTTTTGGTTACAGCCAGGGCTGTACATACAGGAAGTGATGCAGACATATAACGGGGGTCAATGGGAGATCCGTTTACCTCTGAAAGTCACCTTTTGTCTTGCATCACTACACTGGCCTGTCCTGAGCAGGACCGTATAATGCGTATCAGCATATCGGTAACTCTGAACTTCTTTACATTACGGTTTACCTCGGAAATCCGGGTGTATTCACGTATGTAGCACAGCCAGACAGCTATTTCAAGCCACACATAGAGAGGAAAATAAATAAAAGGAACCCAGGTGAAGTAACTAATGATATCAGATTGTAATATTTTGTTATATAACATTGTTATAACACCCAGAAAATGATCCAAAACATTTTAGTACTATGTAGGTACATATCAAAATTGTATTACTGTACTATCTTGTTTAAAACTGTCCTTTTTGGTACGTGATGTAAGGGCCATTCTACAGAATTGATCCAAAGTGAGAGTTGAAAAAAATGTTTGTTTGTTTTTTTCCGAAAATGTGTATGTATGCAAATTGTATAATATCCAAGGTACACATTTCTAGTCACTGTGCAGTTAATTCTCACATTGTATTTTCAGAAAGTTTTGTAATATTTTCACTACTGAAACAGTAATAATAATTTAATTAGAAAAAGATTTTGCTTGCATCTATATTGTAAATATATATTTTTTGTTATTTTATTACATTTTTTTCAAAGGTAAATTTATAACAATTACATTTTTAACAATATTTCAAGTGTAATTTATGAGATTTGTTGTATTTTGAATCTGATTTTTCTTTGTAAAAGGCAAAAAGTTGAGCATACTGATTTCAAATTTGAGGATTCGTTAGTTTGAATACATTGAACCAAAAACTATCATAACATCTGATAATTCATTATACTTTGTTTTTGACAAAACATCCCATGTTTCGGTGCTGACAGCACATTTTCAGTAGTGACAGCAATGCTTTTGTAGCGACCACATCACATTAAAGAATTTTAAAGGAGAAGTCTACTTCCAGAACAACAGTTTACTATTAATTTACTCGCCCCCTTGGCATCATGTCTTTCTGTCTTCAGTTGTAAAGAAATTATGGTTTTTGAGAAAAACATTTCAGGATTTCTCTCCATATAATGGACTTCAATGGTGCGCCCAATTTTGAACTTCCAAAATGTAGTTTAATTGCAGCTTCAAAGGACTCTAAATGATTCCAGCTGAGGAAGAAGAGTCTTATCTAGTGAAACAGTTTTTTTTTTTTTTTCAGAAAATAAACATTTTTTATATTTTAAGCACAAAAGCTCATGTAGCACTAGCTCTGGGATGTGCGTCCACAACGCTACATTTTAAAGAATCACGTCGAAAGCTCACACGTGACATAATCGGAACTACAGACTAAGTGTTTACAAAGTGAACGTGCAAAGACTAATGAAGTGCAAGTAAGTCAAACGCTGTTTACAAACAAAAAGGTACAATGATGTCTGATGATTTTTGAAGTTGTAGGAGAAGATGTAGATGTAGTTTTTCGCCATATCCTACCTTTTTGAGCTGGAGTACACTGACGATGAACTTAGACATGGTTCTGTAGTATGTAGCATCGTGGACACGCATCCCAGAGCCTGTGCTACACGAGCTTTGTGTTTTAAAAAGTATACTTTTTTTTTCTTCTTTTTTTAATGACCGATCATTTCTCTAGATCCCTTCTTCCTCGGCTGGAATCGTTTAGAGTCCTTTGAAGCTGCATTTAAACTACATTTTGGAAGTTCAAATTCGGGGCACCAATGAAGTCCATTATACGGAGAGAAATCCTGAAATCTTTTCCTCAAAAACCATAATTTCTGTACGACTGAAGACAGAAAGACATGAACATCTTGGATGACAAGGGGGTGAGTAGATTATTTGTAAATTGTTGTTCTGGAAGTGGACTTCTCCTTTAACCCACATACTAAAACACTACTAATACATACTAAAATTAGTGTTAATTTTATTAGGTGTTTAAAATTTTAGTCTTAGTCTTTGTTCTGTGTTAAATGTCCTTTATTAGTTTTAGTTTTTAGTCGAATAAAACCTAAAGTATTTTGGTTTAGTTTTAGTTAATGAAAAGACATATTAGCAATAAGATTATTATTAATTAACCATACAGCAGTATTCATTTTGGCAGCCATTTTTATTTTAGTCCTGCCCTGCATCCCAATGTGCATACAGTCCACCATATCTGCCATAAATAGTATTGAAAATTACTACGTTCACATAGAATTTAGGATGGATAGTATATGTATATATATATATATATATATATATAAAGTCAACAAAATGTATGAGCATAGTTTTCGTTAACGAAATTAACACTAACCAAAATACAAAAACAAATTGCATAACTGTACTAAAATTTTGTTTATTTTCCCCAAAATATGAGGATAATGTGCTACCTTTTGTCACTTTGTAGATTCCTTAGAGTTACACACATTTTACAGACTTTTGAACACATTTATATCAAGTCTACTAATATTTTAAATATTATTGTGGGATTCAATATTTAATAGGATAGATTTGAATACTTAAATGCTTTTTAAATGTGTTTTTTTGGTTGTGGGACAGCAGTTTCTGTAGAACAGCTCGTATAACTAATTCAAGCTAGATTGAGTGCACTGAGGTGAGTTAGTGTGTATAAATTTTTGTTTCCAGGATCAAGGCCGGCCTTTGAAAAACGGCGCACTTGCCCGGCGTGCTGAAAGAAAAAACATTGATTAACTATCAAACGATTCCAATACGATGATCAATAAAGCTCCGTTGAAGAAACGAGAAAAACATCCACTCATGAATCTTCCAGTGCCTCAGACACAAAGGCCCTCTTGGCAGGACATCCATGGTTATAGAAGCAGTTGAGATCATTTTTGCAGGTTTTCAAACAGTGTCTCTCTAGGATTTGAGGAAAGAAAGCTTGGATGACAGAAGTTTCTTACTTTAAAGGGGTCTTTTTGATCAACTTGTAGGATAAGATCTTTTTGGGATTGACCTCTACTTACCTGTCCATCTTAGCCTGACTACTTTCAATCAAACTGTTATCAAAGGATGCCTGTTCTCTAGATTCCCAACCCTAGTTTCGCAAACCCTGTAGTGCAGTTGCATATTCTGCAAATAAACTGTTGTGAGTCTAGTATTTCCAAGACATCATTGGGGCCAAACTGTAGAGGCAAAGCTGTTGTTTTTATTATATGTGCATCTATGCCTTGAGGTGAACAATATCACCAGCGTCTGTCTAGACCCAGCTGAGCATTTGCTCCTCCTGCTGGGGAGGCAGAAAAGGGTCATAAAACCCAAATGATGGCCACCCAGATTTCCCCGAAGGTAGCAGAGGATGCAAGCCAACACAGAGCCAACAGTTTTCAAGAAGACCTTGAGGCAGAAAGCTCAGATGCTCTGTCACCTGTGGCACACTGTCAATATCATTTAGTGCATGTTATTATTGGTTTTGTTTGTTCTGGGTGCATTTAAGACACATTTAGAAGTCTTTTGTGTCTTTTTTGTAGGTCAGGCGATTGTCAATCTCAGCCAAGTGTTTCAAGGATTTCTTGACAATTTACTCACCCCCATGTCATCCAAGATGGTTCATGGCTTCGAAAAGAAATGATGAAATGGACTTCAGTGGTGGCCAACGGGTTGAAAGTCCAAAAATTGTTTCAATGCAACTTCAAAGGGCTCTACACAATGCCAGGAATATTATCTAGTGAAACATTCATCCATTTTCTTAAAAAAAAAAAAAAAAAAAAAAATTACATTTATATACTTTTATCCACAAATGCTCATCTTGCACTAGCTCTACGGTTTTGTGTCTGCAACTGCACGCATTACGTAATCAAATTGGAAAGGTTTGGACTATTAATTCTTTATCTGTATACTTAAGTTCAAAATGGTAAGGTAGGGTGATTTTATTTTCTCCTCCAACTTCAAAATTGTCCGACATCATTGTTTTAACATTTTTTGTGAAACAATTTTTGTGAATACCATTTTGCTAAACAAGACCCTTATATTCCTTGGCTGGGATGGTGTAGAGCAGTGGTTTTTCCTGCGAGCACTCCCAGCGCTGCACATTTTGTAGGTCTCTCATATCTGACACACCCATTTCAGATCATTCTGTCCTTTCTAATTAGCTGATGAGTTGAATCAGGTGTGATAGATGAGGGAACCATAGAAAATGTGTAGTGTTGGGGGTGCTCGCAGGACCAGTTTGAAAACCACTGGTGTAGAGCAGTGGTTCTCAACTCCAGTCCTCGGGGCCCACTGCTCTGCACATTTTGTATGTCTGCCTCATTTAACACACCTGATTCAGATCATCAGCTCATTAGGAGAAAGATCCAACTGAACTGAGTGTGTCAGATTCAGAAACATACAGGACTGGAGTTGAGAACCATTGGTGTAGAGCCCTTTGAAACTGCATTGAAACCGCATTTTGGACCTTCAACCCATCAACTCTCATTGAAGAAAAATCCTGGAATGTTTTCCATTGAAAGGTAGAAAGAAAGCCATGAACATCTTGGATGACATGGGGGTGAGTAAATTATCAGGGAATTTTTATTCAGGAAGTTAACTAACCTTTTAGGGCGGCTCTGTGTGGCTGCGACAACGAGTTGAGATTCTCCCAAATTTTGCTATTGTAACCTCTATAGATCACAGATAGTCAAGAGGATGAAAATCAATGCGGAGATGTAGTGCCGATCTACCGCTCCTAGTAGATCTGTGGATAGTAGATCTTCCCTATGGTAGGGATAAGCCTTTATCTGTTTGAAATGTGCTTCATTGCAAGCCAACAGAGGCACTAAACATAATATCAGACATAAGGGAAGTGTCCTACAAGAATCGCTTTAGCTCCGGTGCCCCCTGGATAAGACCTTGCAGAGCTTTACTCTTGTCGAGACTCTGGAAGCTTTCCTATCTATGTTCAGCCATTTGCAAACAATACAGTATGTGACACCTGGCTGGCCCAGAAACACTACATCTGTGTTCCCACTTTATCTCCCGTTATCCAGGATCGGGGCGGTCCCACCGGTTCCCACACATATACACAAATGGTTTAGTGCCACTTCAGGTTTACATGCCTCACATCATTAGCTATCCTCCCTCAATCTCAGACAAATAACAACCAGTCTCTCCTCATCCTCCCCCCCAACTCTCTTTCTCTCTCTCCCTCCATCAGGGGCCCATTCATTACACGGTGACACTTTTACTGCCTCTACCTCTCCCAGACCTCTCTACCTCTCTGGAGAGAACAGATAGAACAAGAAGAGAAGAGACTGAGTGGAACCAGAAATAGAGTGCCGCCCCACCTCCAATCCCACACACGCTCAACTCGAAAATACAGAAGGCTTGTTTGTTTAGGAGTGCCATAGTTTCAGTCAACCTCTTTTCCCTTGGATGTATAAGGGATACCGGGAACACCTCGTCCATCTTCCAGTATCGTACCCCAATCCATGTGTGCAAATTTAGCATTGCGTCATTGTCTCCTTATACAGTGTGTGTGGGAGCAAACACAGATAGGCCACCTGCACTGTGAAGGGTACGCCGTCTACATGTACGTTACGCAACCCTGTTTGTGCAGGAGAGTATGTACTCTGAGCATTACACAACCGTGCTGGGTTGCACATTTCTCACATGTTGGGAACAGATCAAGCTTATATTTTGTACAGCTGTAGCATCTTTCAGTTCTGTATTGCAAGTGTGTTGAAATGCTGTCTGGTTTTCTGGTGTGGAAATGTGCTAGAGTTGCTTTTATCCTCGTCTGCCGGTCCAGGTTATTGATTCCATTGGCCACACAAGCGTGAAAGGGCGGGACAGGACTCTTTTATGATTGGTTTCTTGATGTGTCAATTACTCTGCTGGAGCGAGTAATGCGTGTGACAGGCGGTTTGTTTATGGAGTTGTTCCGGGTCATGGTCAAAGCCTCGCTAAACACACAGGCGAGGAAGGGTTCAGCTCATGTCATTCCTGGGAAACTCGCTCACCCCTGATGCTAGAGGAGACTTTCTTTGTTTAAATCTCAAGTGTTTTTCACTGGGCCTGTAATATAAGACACTTTCTATTTTCAGTGTGTATAGTAATAAATGTAAGTAGTGTGTAAAAGTTTGTACTGTATGCAGAGCATGCATACGTTTTCAATGCATGTGCAAATCATTTAACTTTTAAGTAGTAGCCGTTAGGTCAGTTTGATGGCATAACTCAATATTTGATGCAAAAATCTAATGTGATACAGTTGAATCTGCAAAATAAGAGGGATCATACTGCATGTTATTTTTTATTTAGTACTGACCTGAATAAGATATTTCACATAAAAGAGGTATACATACAGTCCACAAGAGAAAATAATAGTTGATTTAAAAAAAAAAAAAAATTACCCTGTTCAAAAGTTAACTTACACTTGATTTTTAATACGTTGTTACCTGCATGATCCACAGCTGTGTTTTTTTTGTTTGTTCGTCCTGAACAGTTAAACTGCCTGCCATTCTTTAGAAAAAGTCCTTCAGGTCCCACAATTTCTTTGGTTTTTCAGCATTTTTGTGCATTTAAACCCTTTCCAACAATTACTGTAGATATTGAGATCCATCTTTTCAGACTGAGGGCAACTGAGGGACTCATATGCAACTATTACAGAAGGTTCAAATGCTCACTGATGCTCCAGAAGGAAACACGATGCATTAAGACTTTTGAACAAAATGGACGTGTACATTTTTCTTATTTTGCCTAAACATCTTTTTTTTAAATTTACTACTGCCCTTCAGACGCTACAGAAGATACTTACATGTTTCCCAGGAGACAAAATAAGTTAAATTTACCCTGATCTTCAAATTTAAAAAGTTTTCACACTCCTTCCCAGCTGTTAATGCATCGTGTTTCTTTCTGAAGCATCAGTGAGCGTTTGAACCTTCTGTAATAGTTGCATATGAGTCCCTCAGTTGTCATACTGTCATTGTTGGAAGGGGTTCGAATGCACACAAATGCAAAAAAAAACAAACAAAGAATTTGATTTTTCTGAAGATTCTGCATCAGCGCTATTTGTTAGCACTATTTTTAGGGCCTATAGGCAACTAAAGATGTGATGCAGACTAATTATTTATTTTATTTTTTTTAAAGTGAAATGTCTGTTGAGATTCGATTTACTTGAATTAAGTTGTCATTGAAACTGATCATCTAAATTAGAGTTTGTTTGTTAGAAGATATTTTTTTTTTTCTCACCAGCTCATATGATTCAGCTAAATCATGTTTAAATGAATCTCTCGTTCTCTTTCTTTACAGACAGTGTAACACTGGAATGCTTCTGGCTTAGGGTGACCCACGGCTCCAAGACTGCCACAAAGCACAACCTCTCCAAAAATCCACCCCTGATGAAGACAACGATGAGGAGGAGGAAGGCGGAGGATTGAGAGAAATCCGAAACCCTTTATCAACCTGAGTGCCATTCCTCAGCCTTACCCACAATACCCTTCTACTACTGACTCGACCCTGATTTTACAGTCAGATGGCTCGCCAACAACGAAAAACGAATTAGGAAAGCCTTGAAACATCCCTGCATGTTTGATGATGCAATCCGGACAATAAAAGGAATTCAAAACGGAACTTCCACCAGATATTTCCAGACCACATGGACTCTTTCTGTCTCTCTTTCTGCCGCTGACGGCCCTCCGGTTCTCGTACCAGATGCTGTTTTATTGTACTTCACATTAGCCCAGCGTTTTATAAAAGGTGGTTGGGAGGCTCTAGCCAGATGGGGTAAAGAAAGACAACAGCATTCAAATTCTTTCCCAACAGCATCTTGTGTATATTGTGTACAGGATATCAATACAGGCTTATTCTTAGACACCATGTTTGTAAATAGTTCACAAATTGTACATTTCCTGCATTATGTCTTTGTAGGTTACAACATTTATTCAACATTTTTATCTGTACAGACGTAAAGGTTGACATTGATCTCCAAACAGATGAGTATTTGTATTCCGTAAACATCCATTTAAACCATATAGACCCCCCTCTAAAGACAACCCAAATGTTATTGCTTGTTAAGGAGACATTTATAGAGTGATCTAGACCTAGTTAAACCCTAATGCAGGATTGAATGACTACGCCTTGGAGAACGAGAGAAACGCAATTGAATTGAATCTCTCGCTGTCTCTCCGCATCTCTTTATCTGCTGTAGAAGTCCCAGCCCGCGTGGTTCTAGTTTCCGATTCCCAGATAACTTCCCAGCTTGATTGCCAACGTCCTTGTACAGTTTCGAATTGCATCCTCTCATCTTTTTTGCCCCCTTCAAACAATGATTAGCGTA
This sequence comes from Labeo calbasu, assembly GCA_019740295.1. Classification (NCBI taxonomy): domain Eukaryota; kingdom Metazoa; phylum Chordata; class Actinopteri; order Cypriniformes; family Cyprinidae; genus Labeo; species Labeo calbasu. The sequence continues at coordinate 10,066 of JAHKKF010491639.1, forward strand.
TGCCTGAATCCTCTACGTAGCTGTGACGTTCGCGTAGGGGCCAGGAGGGGTCAGAGCACCTGAGGGGGAGTGGATCTCTCCTGGATGAGCCTCTCGCTGAGTTCCCACAGGCTGAGGGCGGCCGTGGGGTCCTGGGCCTGCGGAGAGGGCAAGCAGCGGAAGCAGTTGTTGAAGTACATCCCTCCGATACCCTCCAGCTCTGGAGCCACGGCGCAGTAGACCGTAGTGGCCGCTCCCTGTTGCTGTGGACACAAAAATGAAAAGATCAGAATAAACTGAAGCTATGTGAGCAAAAACAAAGACTGTTGAAGAACTGGGTCGGGG
>JAHKKF010491640.1:0-10237 GCA_019740295.1 Labeo calbasu
TTTTATTTTATTTTATTTTATTTTATCTTTAAAAATATTGCAAGTATTATTGAGCCAAGTGTATTTTGAATGCATTTTTTTCTATAATTGAGATTACTGTAAATTATTTTAAGTAAGAGTGTATGAAATGAAATGAATGAATGAGTGAGCAAGATCTCTGAAAGGTCCTGTTCAAAATCTGTAAGTTATCGAATTGTTTTTAACATTTAAAAATGTTCACGCTGCTCTTTTCTCTGAATCAGTGGCTGTCAGTCTCCAAAAAAGCATGTTTAAATGAATCCATATGACTCATGGTGATATAGTATAGATCTGTGTTAGGAAAAGAGCAGCGTGAACATTCTACAAAACATCTCCATTTGAAATAATCAGCCACACTGGTTTATAATGACATGAGGGTGACTATGGTTCAAACTCTTCTTGCTGGACTGAACATACCAAGCTGTTTTCACTATTTTGAAACCTCATCCCACAAACTTGGCGAAAATAGATTTACTTACTAAACAGAATATAAATGCGTCTCCATATACAAACAGCGTCGGGGCGCGCACTACCTCTAAAGAAATGTATTATCTAGTCATAAACTTCTCTCGCAGTCAGCTAGTGGATTTCATAAAACTAACATTGACTTTATAACGCCTCTTAATAAATATTGACCTACATTTTAATCACATGCTAATCTCGAGCGCTGGAGAGGTGACAGTTTATGGATGGCCGTGGATCATAAATTTTCCAGGTCGCGTCTCTCTATCGAGTGTATCCGTTCCTCCGAGAGCCGTGCGATTGATCATATTCATTAAAAATATCTACACACTTTGGCATTTCACAGCCCACTAAGCCTGCGCAAGTTTAAGAATAAGATGTAATTATTCTCCCACAGCCAATATTCATCTCAATAGAATAATAAACTACTTGGATTAAAAGATTATCGAGCTCGGTTGTGTTTTAAACGCGTTACAGCGTGTGTATGCGTTTGTATATTCTCTAAATATTTTGCATGTAATGTTTTAATAACAGAACAACACTAATTACAGCATAAATGGGTTTGGATTTGAGCGTTCAGCATTAAAAAAGTTTGAAACGGCATGTGATCGCAGTTTTATGGCGTGAAACGGTCTGTTCGATGCATTTTCCTTCTACTTTTTGTTCGTTTGCATAAATAGGTTAGTGAAATTGTTTCCAAAACGGTAAAATCATATTCGTTTTATATTTTTAGCAGCATATTCGCCAATAAGTGCTTCTCTAGCCAGCTGTCTCAAAGCTCTCCTGCGCTATTAAAATCGTGTTTCACCGCAACCCAGGCGTTTCCAGAAACCTGCATCCATGCCACCGCTGAGCATTGTTTAAAGCCATGGGGTATTGTGGAATAGAATGAGGTCGACCAATCTTTTCAAAACTAATTATAATGTTTAAAAACCTAAACACCAGAAGCAATATTGGGCCAATAAAACGGAATTAAAAGCTCATTTCTGCGGGGTAATTGCACCACGCAGTGCTGATATTAAACACCTGGCATGTGGTACGGCTCTCCAGCCTGTCTGCGCTTTTCGCAGATGTGCCGCCCATCCTGGAGCGGGAACCGGACGTGTCGGAATCGGGTCAGACGAACGGGCGAAGCGACGATGGCTTTGTTACAGGACATGATGTCATGATGCCTCCCTTCCCCTATTTAAACAGGCCGAGGGAACGGGAGAGTGATACAGATTGAGTGTGTCGTTGTAAATGGGGGTAGATTAAGCGGATATATTGTGAGTGTTCAGGGAAAGGCTTTTGGTTACAGCCAGGGCTGTACATACAGGAAGTGATGCAGACATATAACGGGGGTCAATGGGAGATCCGTTTACCTCTGAAAGTCACCTTTTGTCTTGCATCACTACACTGGCCTGTCCTGAGCAGGACCGTATAATGCGTATCAGCATATCGGTAACTCTGAACTTCTTTACATTACGGTTTACCTCGGAAATCCGGGTGTATTCACGTATGTAGCACAGCCAGACAGCTATTTCAAGCCACACATAGAGAGGAAAATAAATAAAAGGAACCCAGGTGAAGTAACTAATGATATCAGATTGTAATATTTTGTTATATAACATTGTTATAACACCCAGAAAATGATCCAAAACATTTTAGTACTATGTAGGTACATATCAAAATTGTATTACTGTACTATCTTGTTTAAAACTGTCCTTTTTGGTACGTGATGTAAGGGCCATTCTACAGAATTGATCCAAAGTGAGAGTTGAAAAAAATGTTTGTTTGTTTTTTTCCAAAAATGTGTATATATGCAAATTGTATAATATCCAAGGTACACATTTCTAGTCACTGTGCAGTTAATTCTCACCTTGTATTTTCAGAAAGTTTTGTAATATTTGTCACTACTGAAACAGTAATAATAATTTAATTAGAAAAAGATTTTGCTTGCATCTATATTGTAAATATATATTTTTTGTTATTTTATTACATTTTTTCAAAGGTAAATTTATAACAATTACATTTTTAACAATATTTCAAGTGTTGTATTTTGAATCTGATTTTTCTTTGTAAAAGGCAAAAAGTTGAGCATACTGATTTCAAACTTGAGGATTCGTTAGTTTGAATACATTGAACCAAAAACTATCATAACATCTGATAATTCATTATACTTTGTTTTTGACAAAACGTCCCATGTTTCGGTGCTGACAGCACATTTTCAGTAGTGACAGCAATGCTTTTGTAGCGACCACATCACATTAAAGAATTTTAAAGAAGTCCACTTCCAGAACAACAGTTTACTAATAATATACTCACCCCCTTGTCATCCAAGATGTTCATGTCTTTCTGTCTTCAGTCGTAAAGAAATTATGGTTTTTGAGAGAAACATTTCAGGATTTCTCTCCATATAATGGACTTCAATGGTGCGCCCAATTTTGAACCTCCAAAATGTAGTTTAATTGCAGTTTCAAAGAACTCTAAATTCTTCCAGCCGAGGAAGAAGAGTCTTATCTAGCGAAACAGTTTTTTTTTTCCGTTTTTTTTTTTTAAACATAAACATTTTTTATACTTTAAGCACAAAAGCTCATGTAGCACTAGCTCTGGGATGCGCGTCCACAACGCTACATTTTACAGAATCACGTCGAAGTTAATTCTGAAGTTGTAGGAGAAAATGTAGTTTTTCGCCATATCCTACCTTTTTGAGCCGGAGTACACTGACGATGAACTTAGACGTGGTTCTGTAGTATGTAGCATCGTGGACGCGCATCCCAGAGCCTGTGCTACACGAGCTTTTGTGTTTATAAAAGTATACTTTTTTTTTTTTTTTTTTAATGACCGATCATTTCGCTAGATCCCTTCTTCCTCGGCTGGGATCGTTTAGTACATTTTGGAAGTTCAAAATCGGGGCACCAATGAAGTCCATTATACGGAGAGAAATCCTGAAATCTTTTCCTCAAAAACCATAATTTCTGTACGACTGAAGACAGAAAGACATGAACATCTTGGATGACAAGGGGGTGAGTAGATTATTTGTAAATTGTTGTTCTGGAAGTGGACTTCTCCTTTAACCCACATACTAAAACACTACTAATACATACTAAAATTAGTGTTAATTTTATTAGGTGTTTAAAATTTTAGTCTTAGTCTTTGTTCTGTGTTAAATGTCCTTTATTAGTTTTAGTTTTTAGTCGAATAAAACCTAAAGTATTTTGGTTTAGTTTTAGTTAATGAAAAGACATATTAGCAATAAGATTATTATTAATTAACCATACAGCAGTATTCATTTTGGCAGCCATTTTTATTTTAGTCCTGCCCTGCATCCCAATGTGCATACAGTCCACCATATCTGCCATAAATAGTATTGAAAATTACTACGTTCACATAGAATTTAGGATGGATAGTATATGTATATATATATATATATATATATATAAAGTCAACAAAATGTATGAGCATAGTTTTCGTTAACGAAATTAACACTAACCAAAATACAAAAACAAATTGCATAACTGTACTAAAATTTTGTTTATTTTCCCCAAAATATGAGGATAATGTGCTACCTTTTGTCACTTTGTAGATTCCTTAGAGTTACACACATTTTACAGACTTTTGAACACATTTATATCAAGTCTACTAATATTTTAAATATTATTGTGGGATTCAATATTTAATAGGATAGATTTGAATACTTAAATGCTTTTTAAATGTGTTTTTTTGGTTGTGGGACAGCAGTTTCTGTAGAACAGCTCGTATAACTAATTCAAGCTAGATTGAGTGCACTGAGGTGAGTTAGTGTGTATAAATTTTTGTTTCCAGGATCAAGGCCGGCCTTTGAAAAACGGCGCACTTGCCCGGCGTGCTGAAAGAAAAAACATTGATTAACTATCAAACGATTCCAATACGATGATCAATAAAGCTCCGTTGAAGAAACGAGAAAAACATCCACTCATGAATCTTCCAGTGCCTCAGACACAAAGGCCCTCTTGGCAGGACATCCATGGTTATAGAAGCAGTTGAGATCATTTTTGCAGGTTTTCAAACAGTGTCTCTCTAGGATTTGAGGAAAGAAAGCTTGGATGACAGAAGTTTCTTACTTTAAAGGGGTCTTTTTGATCAACTTGTAGGATAAGATCTTTTTGGGATTGACCTCTACTTACCTGTCCATCTTAGCCTGACTACTTTCAATCAAACTGTTATCAAAGGATGCCTGTTCTCTAGATTCCCAACCCTAGTTTCGCAAACCCTGTAGTGCAGTTGCATATTCTGCAAATAAACTGTTGTGAGTCTAGTATTTCCAAGACATCATTGGGGCCAAACTGTAGAGGCAAAGCTGTTGTTTTTATTATATGTGCATCTATGCCTTGAGGTGAACAATATCACCAGCGTCTGTCTAGACCCAGCTGAGCATTTGCTCCTCCTGCTGGGGAGGCAGAAAAGGGTCATAAAACCCAAATGATGGCCACCCAGATTTCCCCGAAGGTAGCAGAGGATGCAAGCCAACACAGAGCCAACAGTTTTCAAGAAGACCTTGAGGCAGAAAGCTCAGATGCTCTGTCACCTGTGGCACACTGTCAATATCATTTAGTGCATGTTATTATTGGTTTTGTTTGTTCTGGGTGCATTTAAGACACATTTAGAAGTCTTTTGTGTCTTTTTTGTAGGTCAGGCGATTGTCAATCTCAGCCAAGTGTTTCAAGGATTTCTTGACAATTTACTCACCCCCATGTCATCCAAGATGGTTCATGGCTTCGAAAAGAAATGATGAAATGGACTTCAGTGGTGGCCAACGGGTTGAAAGTCCAAAAATTGTTTCAATGCAACTTCAAAGGGCTCTACACAATGCCAGGAATATTATCTAGTGAAACATTCATCCATTTTCTTAAAAAAAAAAAAAAAAAAAAAAATTACATTTATATACTTTTATCCACAAATGCTCATCTTGCACTAGCTCTACGGTTTTGTGTCTGCAACTGCACGCATTACGTAATCAAATTGGAAAGGTTTGGACTATTAATTCTTTATCTGTATACTTAAGTTCAAAATGGTAAGGTAGGGTGATTTTATTTTCTCCTCCAACTTCAAAATTGTCCGACATCATTGTTTTAACATTTTTTGTGAAACAATTTTTGTGAATACCATTTTGCTAAACAAGACCCTTATATTCCTTGGCTGGGATGGTGTAGAGCAGTGGTTTTTCCTGCGAGCACTCCCAGCGCTGCACATTTTGTAGGTCTCTCATATCTGACACACCCATTTCAGATCATTCTGTCCTTTCTAATTAGCTGATGAGTTGAATCAGGTGTGATAGATGAGGGAACCATAGAAAATGTGTAGTGTTGGGGGTGCTCGCAGGACCAGTTTGAAAACCACTGGTGTAGAGCAGTGGTTCTCAACTCCAGTCCTCGGGGCCCACTGCTCTGCACATTTTGTATGTCTGCCTCATTTAACACACCTGATTCAGATCATCAGCTCATTAGGAGAAAGATCCAACTGAACTGAGTGTGTCAGATTCAGAAACATACAGGACTGGAGTTGAGAACCATTGGTGTAGAGCCCTTTGAAACTGCATTGAAACCGCATTTTGGACCTTCAACCCATCAACTCTCATTGAAGAAAAATCCTGGAATGTTTTCCATTGAAAGGTAGAAAGAAAGCCATGAACATCTTGGATGACATGGGGGTGAGTAAATTATCAGGGAATTTTTATTCAGGAAGTTAACTAACCTTTTAGGGCGGCTCTGTGTGGCTGCGACAACGAGTTGAGATTCTCCCAAATTTTGCTATTGTAACCTCTATAGATCACAGATAGTCAAGAGGATGAAAATCAATGCGGAGATGTAGTGCCGATCTACCGCTCCTAGTAGATCTGTGGATAGTAGATCTTCCCTATGGTAGGGATAAGCCTTTATCTGTTTGAAATGTGCTTCATTGCAAGCCAACAGAGGCACTAAACATAATATCAGACATAAGGGAAGTGTCCTACAAGAATCGCTTTAGCTCCGGTGCCCCCTGGATAAGACCTTGCAGAGCTTTACTCTTGTCGAGACTCTGGAAGCTTTCCTATCTATGTTCAGCCATTTGCAAACAATACAGTATGTGACACCTGGCTGGCCCAGAAACACTACATCTGTGTTCCCACTTTATCTCCCGTTATCCAGGATCGGGGCGGTCCCACCGGTTCCCACACATATACACAAATGGTTTAGTGCCACTTCAGGTTTACATGCCTCACATCATTAGCTATCCTCCCTCAATCTCAGACAAATAACAACCAGTCTCTCCTCATCCTCCCCCCCAACTCTCTTTCTCTCTCTCCCTCCATCAGGGGCCCATTCATTACACGGTGACACTTTTACTGCCTCTACCTCTCCCAGACCTCTCTACCTCTCTGGAGAGAACAGATAGAACAAGAAGAGAAGAGACTGAGTGGAACCAGAAATAGAGTGCCGCCCCACCTCCAATCCCACACACGCTCAACTCGAAAATACAGAAGGCTTGTTTGTTTAGGAGTGCCATAGTTTCAGTCAACCTCTTTTCCCTTGGATGTATAAGGGATACCGGGAACACCTCGTCCATCTTCCAGTATCGTACCCCAATCCATGTGTGCAAATTTAGCATTGCGTCATTGTCTCCTTATACAGTGTGTGTGGGAGCAAACACAGATAGGCCACCTGCACTGTGAAGGGTACGCCGTCTACATGTACGTTACGCAACCCTGTTTGTGCAGGAGAGTATGTACTCTGAGCATTACACAACCGTGCTGGGTTGCACATTTCTCACATGTTGGGAACAGATCAAGCTTATATTTTGTACAGCTGTAGCATCTTTCAGTTCTGTATTGCAAGTGTGTTGAAATGCTGTCTGGTTTTCTGGTGTGGAAATGTGCTAGAGTTGCTTTTATCCTCGTCTGCCGGTCCAGGTTATTGATTCCATTGGCCACACAAGCGTGAAAGGGCGGGACAGGACTCTTTTATGATTGGTTTCTTGATGTGTCAATTACTCTGCTGGAGCGAGTAATGCGTGTGACAGGCGGTTTGTTTATGGAGTTGTTCCGGGTCATGGTCAAAGCCTCGCTAAACACACAGGCGAGGAAGGGTTCAGCTCATGTCATTCCTGGGAAACTCGCTCACCCCTGATGCTAGAGGAGACTTTCTTTGTTTAAATCTCAAGTGTTTTTCACTGGGCCTGTAATATAAGACACTTTCTATTTTCAGTGTGTATAGTAATAAATGTAAGTAGTGTGTAAAAGTTTGTACTGTATGCAGAGCATGCATACGTTTTCAATGCATGTGCAAATCATTTAACTTTTAAGTAGTAGCCGTTAGGTCAGTTTGATGGCATAACTCAATATTTGATGCAAAAATCTAATGTGATACAGTTGAATCTGCAAAATAAGAGGGATCATACTGCATGTTATTTTTTATTTAGTACTGACCTGAATAAGATATTTCACATAAAAGAGGTATACATACAGTCCACAAGAGAAAATAATAGTTGATTTAAAAAAAAAAAAAAATTACCCTGTTCAAAAGTTAACTTACACTTGATTTTTAATACGTTGTTACCTGCATGATCCACAGCTGTGTTTTTTTTGTTTGTTCGTCCTGAACAGTTAAACTGCCTGCCATTCTTTAGAAAAAGTCCTTCAGGTCCCACAATTTCTTTGGTTTTTCAGCATTTTTGTGCATTTAAACCCTTTCCAACAATTACTGTAGATATTGAGATCCATCTTTTCAGACTGAGGGCAACTGAGGGACTCATATGCAACTATTACAGAAGGTTCAAATGCTCACTGATGCTCCAGAAGGAAACACGATGCATTAAGACTTTTGAACAAAATGGACGTGTACATTTTTCTTATTTTGCCTAAACATCTTTTTTTTAAATTTACTACTGCCCTTCAGACGCTACAGAAGATACTTACATGTTTCCCAGGAGACAAAATAAGTTAAATTTACCCTGATCTTCAAATTTAAAAAGTTTTCACACTCCTTCCCAGCTGTTAATGCATCGTGTTTCTTTCTGAAGCATCAGTGAGCGTTTGAACCTTCTGTAATAGTTGCATATGAGTCCCTCAGTTGTCATACTGTCATTGTTGGAAGGGGTTCGAATGCACACAAATGCAAAAAAAAACAAACAAAGAATTTGATTTTTCTGAAGATTCTGCATCAGCGCTATTTGTTAGCACTATTTTTAGGGCCTATAGGCAACTAAAGATGTGATGCAGACTAATTATTTATTTTATTTTTTTTAAAGTGAAATGTCTGTTGAGATTCGATTTACTTGAATTAAGTTGTCATTGAAACTGATCATCTAAATTAGAGTTTGTTTGTTAGAAGATATTTTTTTTTTTCTCACCAGCTCATATGATTCAGCTAAATCATGTTTAAATGAATCTCTCGTTCTCTTTCTTTACAGACAGTGTAACACTGGAATGCTTCTGGCTTAGGGTGACCCACGGCTCCAAGACTGCCACAAAGCACAACCTCTCCAAAAATCCACCCCTGATGAAGACAACGATGAGGAGGAGGAAGGCGGAGGATTGAGAGAAATCCGAAACCCTTTATCAACCTGAGTGCCATTCCTCAGCCTTACCCACAATACCCTTCTACTACTGACTCGACCCTGATTTTACAGTCAGATGGCTCGCCAACAACGAAAAACGAATTAGGAAAGCCTTGAAACATCCCTGCATGTTTGATGATGCAATCCGGACAATAAAAGGAATTCAAAACGGAACTTCCACCAGATATTTCCAGACCACATGGACTCTTTCTGTCTCTCTTTCTGCCGCTGACGGCCCTCCGGTTCTCGTACCAGATGCTGTTTTATTGTACTTCACATTAGCCCAGCGTTTTATAAAAGGTGGTTGGGAGGCTCTAGCCAGATGGGGTAAAGAAAGACAACAGCATTCAAATTCTTTCCCAACAGCATCTTGTGTATATTGTGTACAGGATATCAATACAGGCTTATTCTTAGACACCATGTTTGTAAATAGTTCACAAATTGTACATTTCCTGCATTATGTCTTTGTAGGTTACAACATTTATTCAACATTTTTATCTGTACAGACGTAAAGGTTGACATTGATCTCCAAACAGATGAGTATTTGTATTCCGTAAACATCCATTTAAACCATATAGACCCCCCTCTAAAGACAACCCAAATGTTATTGCTTGTTAAGGAGACATTTATAGAGTGATCTAGACCTAGTTAAACCCTAATGCAGGATTGAATGACTACGCCTTGGAGAACGAGAGAAACGCAATTGAATTGAATCTCTCGCTGTCTCTCCGCATCTCTTTATCTGCTGTAGAAGTCCCAGCCCGCGTGGTTCTAGTTTCCGATTCCCAGATAACTTCCCAGCTTGATTGCCAACGTCCTTGTACAGTTTCGAATTGCATCCTCTCATCTTTTTTGCCCCCTTCAAACAATGATTAGCGTATGCCTGAATCCTCTACGTAGCTGTGACGTTCGCGTAGGGGCCAGGAGGGGTCAGAGCACCTGAGGGGGAGTGGATCTCTCCTGGATGAGCCTCTCGCTGAGTTCCCACAGGCTGAGGGCGGCCGTGGGGTCCTGGGCCTGCGGAGAGGGCAAGCAGCGGAAGCAGTTGTTGAAGTACATCCCTCCGATACCCTCCAGCTCTGGAGCCACGGCGCAGTAGACCGTAGTGGCCGCTCCCTGTTGCTGTGGACACAAAAATGAAAAGATCAGAATAAACTGAAGCTATGTGAGCAAAAACAAAGACTGTTGAAGAACTGGGTCGGGG